>CM035415.1:29080551-29098051 GCA_020310875.1 Ceratopteris richardii
ACCCACCCACCACTCCTTGAAAAAAAACTACAAATGAAAATGAAACTCTTCTTCAACCATAGGATTGTTTTCTATTTTGATGAGACCTAGTTGAAGCTCCCACTTATGTTTATTTATAGTTCTATTCTCATGCCTTTTTAAAATAGCTTCTTTTTCCTAATTATTGGATTTTTATTATTCTATTTTGTAAAAAACTAGCGATTTGTCACATTTGTAAAAATGTGACATTTCCCACATTACGCTTGATAAACAAAAGAAATTATTGTGCTTTTTGTTTTGATATTTGTTCAAGAACCAAGAAAGTATGGAAATTTCATAGTCATTCAAGTTTATATATCTCTTGTTACTTTTTTAAGAACACTTATATTCAAGGGTTAATTATTCAAAACTTTATTATTATTTCTAAAATGTAGATGCATGAACATTTTAAAGGATCAATTTTTTTCTTTTTTTACAGTAATATTGTTTCTCAAAATATTGAAGATCTTCTTAAACTGTTGGTACAAATCCAAGCCTTCTCACTTGGCTAGACATTGAAGAAGATATGTGCAACCATTTGATGGAGCATATGAATACTAGCATGTAATAATTTGATCATTAACCATTGTAAAAGTGTTTTACATAAAGAGAATATTGTAAGTCCAATTATTTTGTGGAGTTAGGAGAATCAAAAGTTGCAAATTTCATTCGGTGGCATCACTCATCATTTAGAGGAGCACATTTAGGTGGAGCTCTATTTGAATTTCAAAATTCAAACTTAATGAAAAGTCATTATATAAGAGACTTTAAAATCTCACGGCTAGATGCCTCTTCTTGTCGCTCATGTACTGATCTTTTGTAGAGATTGAGTAGCATACTCTATTGCTCACTCATCCTACTATCATTGGGCACCATTACATTGCCAATGATCTTGTAAACGCATGTGTTATGATAGATATACATCATTGATCAACTTTGTCTACATCTCTGTTATACTCACTCAGAACAGTCTACTTGTGATGACCATATCTCAGTGATCTCTCCGTCCTTTTATGTATTCTATAGCTTATTGGAACTAGATCAAAGTCTGCTACAAGCTACCAAATTTTCAAAGGATTTGCTTCAGCCAATTGGAAGAAAACTGCCTCAAAGTGCTCACTAGTTTTTCTCTACATAGTCCCTAAAAAGTGGAGGGTAAGGCTTCAATTGCTAAATTGATTGCTCAGTGTGTTGTTTATCATTTTAAGTGATTTCACTTGGAATCATTAGCTCTCTAAGCTAAATTGATTCACCCAAAAGGAATTTTCCTAATTGCTACTGTACTGTGAGAACTGAGCTTAATACCTAGTAGGTGTCAAGACCAAAATAGCAAGTTTTTGGTCACAAGCTAGTTGCAAAGTTATCTGTTTTGATTCAATTGTTTGAAGCATCATCTCCAAAGTACATAGGTACTTTATTTATGTCATTTGCAAGCTAAGAGGACCTACAACACAACTCTGGAGTAAAAGGGCAGGTACTAAGCAGGGTTTGGCAGTACCAACTCATTTCTTGTGGTATCCATCCATCTTTCCAAACAGTGGTATCAGAGCATATTGAGGTAAAATGGGAGATGGTTTCCCTTGTTTTATTGAAAAATTGGATGAGAAAAACTACCAATCATGTTCCTTGAGGATGAAGACATATCTACAAGGAAGGAGTCTCTATGGATACATATTAGGAGATGAGGAGCTGCCCATTTTCAGAAGCAAAGGAAAACCTACAAAAGAGGAGCTTGAAAGACTCAACTCATGGTGTGCCAAAGATGCTTTAGCAAATTCATATCTACTTAACTCTATCTTTGAATTCCTTCTTCCACACATTAGGAATTTTAAAACTTCCCACGAGACTTGGGATACATTGTCTTCATACTTTTCTTCCAATACAAGAGCTAGAAAGAATCAGTTGTGGATTGAGTTTACATCTCAAAGGAAGCAACCCAAGCAAAGTGTTTGAGAGTATGTGACAAAAGTCAAAGATGTGGTTGACCAATTGATAAGCATAGGAGAGGAGATTGAAGAGGATCAAATAGTGAGACAACTAATCAATGGCATCAAGGCAAATGATAAGTGGGAAGCTTTCACAACTGCTATGGAACTTTACATGGATATGCAGATTCCATACCTTACCATACTCATGGGACAACTCTTTACCCATGAAGTCAACCTCAACAAGAATGGAGAACCATCAAGAGGTAACAACTCTTTCGCCCTATACACAGATAAAGGAAAGTCTAAAGAGAAAGGGAAAAGCAAAAAAGTTGAAGATGAAGGTACTACTTCTCAAGCTAACTATGCAAGGAGAGGTAGAAACTCAAGAGGAAGGGGTAGAGGAGGTAAGCAAGGTAGGGAGAGACCTTTCAACTCTTCCCCATGCAACATATGTCGACTTTCTAATCACACTACAGATGAGTGCTATAGGAACTTCAAGAATCAGAGAGGAAGAGGATATCAAAGAGGTGGCTACTCACAATCAAGAGGAAGATTCAACCATACTCAAGGCTACAATCATAGCTACAACAACAATTATAACAATAACTACAACAACAATTACCAAGGAGGTTACAAATCAAGGAAAGACTTCAACAATTACAGAGAAGATCAAGAGGATTCCCTTCTGATTATGAACATGACTTCAAAGCAAGGTATGAATAATGAACACCTCTTCTATATTGACTCAGGTTGTTCAAACCATGTGGCATGCAATGTATCTCTTCTCTTTGACCTTGAGGAACCCAAGGGAAAGCACCAAGTACAAACAGGTGATGACACCAAGCATTTAGTGGTCAAGGTAGGAAATGTCAAAACTTCTGATGGAAATAAGAATCTATTGAGCAGAGTTCTTTATGTAACTACAATCACCAAGAACTTGATGAGTGTTGGATAGATTGTGGAAAAGGGTCTGGAGGTTAGGTTTAACAAATATGGAGCATTTGTGGAGGATCCCCAACATGGATTCAAGAGAATTGCCAAGGGAGAAAAAACAGGTAGACTATTTACATTTGAACTTAAGGACACTAAAAATATTGCACTTTACAATTACAAGGATCAAACTTTGTCAAAGCTTGAGATTTGGCATAAAAGATTAGGGCGTATTAGTGAGAGAACCTTGAAGCAAATATGTAGAGATCAATGTGTGCTTGGGATACCTAATGTATCCAAGCAACACATGATCTATAAATGTGGTGCATGTCAGTTTGGTAAATCACACAGGCTACCCTTCACAAAGAATCCCTACATGCATGAGGATTACTTGGAACTTGTCCACACAAATGTGTGGGCACCAAGCAAGGACCCTTCAATTTCTAGCTCAAGGTACTATGTGTCTTTCATTGATGATTTCTAGTAGGTCGACTATCTTGTATTTTATGAAGCACAAAGATGAACTGTTCAATTGCTTTAAGAAATACATTGCACTTGTAGAAAATCAAACAGGAAAGAGTGTAAAGAAGCTAAGGTAAGATGGAGAAGGTGAGTACTTATCAAATGAGTTTGATGCATTCTTGCAAGACAAAGGTATCAAAAGGGAGATCACTACAAGGTATACTGTCACGAGGAAGGAGATAGGGAAGAGAGCTCACACACACACTCTCACTCTCAAGGAGAAGCACACACACATATTGAGGCAAGGAAGAATGATCTTCTTCTTCTTCTTCTATTACATAAAAGGAATGTACAAGAATGACCTAAAAACAAGAATACAACCAATGCAATATAGAAAGACCAGTACATAAGGAAAAACCTAATCTTCACGAATGAGTGAGCTGGCAAGAAACAAATGTGCCATCACTCTCGGTAGATAAATCTAATAAAGCTCAATGAAGTATGCGTGACATGTACCGGCGTGACCACTATACATGTCAGAGAAACGGAAAACTGGTACATGTCATCCTGGATCATCACATGTTGAGCTTGATATCTCAACACTCCCCCTCAAGCTCAATGCCATATCCTGTAATCCAAGCATCTTCTGAAACTTCTTCAACTTCTCAGCTCCAAGTGCTTTTGTGAAAATATCAGCAACCTGCTCATCTGTTCTCACATAAACAAGATCAATATCACCTGCTAATACCTTCTCTCTGATGAAGTGATAATGTACCTCGATATGCTTTGTTCTAGCATGGAAAACAGGGTTTCGTGCTAACTGTATGCTGCTAAGATTATCACAATAGATAGTGATAGGCTTTTGCACTTCCACACCTAAATTTGCAAGTAACATCTCCAACCATGATGCCTCACATGCTGCCATTGCAGCACCTCTATACTCAGCCTCTGTACTCGACAAAGCAACAGTGGGTTGCTTCTTACTGCTCCATGTAATAGCTGCACCTCCAAGTGAGAAAAGAAAGCCACTAGTAGATCTTCTATCTGGAGTACTACCAGCCCAATCTGCATCGGTGTACCCATGAACCTGCAAATCTACACCATCTTCATAAAACAATGCATAATCCAAAGTAGCACTCACATAACGTAGAGTGCACCTCAGAGCATCCAAATGTGGCTTCCTGGGAACCTGCATAGACTGACTTTCAAGTCCAACAGTGTAGCTTAAATCAGGCCTTGTAATTGTATGATATATAAGACTTCCCACAATTTTCCTATATATTGTAGCATTTTCCAATGCTTCACCTGATGTAGTATCCAATTTCAAATTCTGATCTAAAGGCATAGAAATTGGCTTACAATCAGCCATACCATACTTTTGCAGCATATTCAAGGCATATTGCCTTTGCAACATCCATATACCTGTTTCTGTATGTATAAACTCAATGCCCAAGAAATAGCGCAGCACACCAAGATCCTTCATGTCAAATTCCTGCATAAGAAGTTTCTTTACCTCTTTGATGCTTTCTTCATTATCACCACCTACAATCAGATCATCAACATAAATAGCCACAATAGTGATGCCATCATCAGCCTTCCTTGCATATAGTGAGTGATCTGCATCACACATAGAAAACCCAATGCTGGTTAAGTAATCAGCAATCCTTGCATGCCATGCACGCGGAGCCTGCTTCAGCCCATACAAAGCCTTTTGCAACCTGCAAACATATTCTGGATGCTTTGAATCTTCATATCCTTGTGGCTGGTCCATATATACTTCTTCCTGTAACTCACCATGTAGGAAAGCATTCTTCACATCCATCTGATGCAAAGTCCATCCTTTTGTTGTAGCTAATGCAACAAGTGTTCTGACAGTAGACATTTTAGCTATAGGGCTGAATGTTTCCTCATAATCAATGCCATATGTCTGTGCATAACCTTTAGCTACCAATCGTGCTTTATACCTGCTTATGCTACCATCAGCATTATGCTTTACCTTGTAAACCCATTTGCAGCCTATTGATTTCTTTCCTTGCGGCAATGGAACTAGCTTCCATGTATCATTTCCATAAAGTGCAGCCATCTCCTCATCCATAGCTTTTTCCCAATCTGCATTACCAATTGCATCTTCAAAACAAGAAGGTTCAGCATCTTGTATTACCTTTGTCATGTAGGCACAATGGCGAGCCATGTAACTATCATATGTCAATCGTTGCACTGAATTACGCATCCTCCCAGATCTTCGAACACAACGCAAGGTACAGTTTTTGAAACTGACTTGGTTTTTCTATGGGCTCTGAAACTTCGATCTGACAAAAACGAGTGACCCTAAAGGGATAACTCTCGAAAATATATTGAGGTCTTCTACCTTCACGGCGATTTTCGTAGCAAACGGAGGCCGTTTGTGAAATCGCGTTTTCTCCACGCCTTGCCACGTAGTCTTCACCGTCGCCTTCTCCACGAGCTCTCTACAGCCATGCTGGCTCTGATACCATGTCACGAGGAAGGAGATAGGGAAGAGAGCTCACACACACACACTCACTCTCAAGGAGAAGCACACATACAGATTGAGGCAAGGAAGAATGATCTTCTTCTTCTTCTTCTATTACATAAAAGGAATGTACAAGAATGACCTAAAAACAAGAATACAACCAGTGCAATATATAAAGACCAGTACATAAGGAAAAACCTAATGTCCGCGAACGACTGGCAAGAAACAAATGTGCCATCACTCTCAGGGTCTATCTATCTATCTATTTGTCTGTGTGTTTGTCTGTCTGTCTTTCTGTCTATCCATCTCTTTGTCAGTGTGTATGTTTGTATGTCTGTCTCTCTGTATGTTTGTCTGTCTGTCTATCTATCTGTCTATCTGTTTGTCTATGTGTCTGTCTGTCTGTTTGTCCATCTTTCTGTCTATCTCTTTTTCTATCTGTCTATCTGTTTGTCTATCTATCTGTCTATCTATCTATCTATCTATCTATTTATCTATCTATCTATCTATCTATCTATCTATCTATCTATCTATCTATCTATCTATCTATCTATCTATCTATCTATCTATCTATCTATCTATCTATCTATCTATCTGTCTATCTGTCTGTCTATCTATCTATCTACCTACCTACCTACCTACCTACCTACCTACCTATCTATCTATCTATCTATCTATCTATCTATCTATCTATCTATCTATCTATCTATCTATCTATCTATCTATCTATCTATCTATCTATCTATCTATCTATCTATCTATCTATCTATCTATCTATCTATCTATCTATCTATCTGTTAGATGGCCGCCGGAGTATGACAAATGTATGCCGGATGTAACGGAGTTTCTTGAATTACGCGCAAAAGTTGGTACGCGCACTTTGTAAATCTATATAAAGCAATGTAAGGAGAATGCTCGATAGAGACGTCTTTTCTGGAATTGCCAGTTTATTCTCCTAATTATTTGTCAGAGTATTATTACACGGTTACAAAGTTCTGAGTATTGTTAGTGTTGATTTTTGTTCTGTCTGCTAGTAGTGCTGTGCGTTCTTCAGCTGTTGAAATACCGTGAGTTAGTCTGAGTAGTTATATTACTGCGTGATTTGATTTGAAAACTTAATACACTATTGAGTATGTTCTGTTTGTCTTACTAAACTTGTTGCATTCAGTGATGCGAACAGACTAGTATTTTTGGTAACGTGAGCTTTTAGTTGAGATCGCTATAAAGCGTTGTGACAAACGAATCTATCAGTTAAAGTATTGTCTTTGGTTGATTACTATTGTGAAATCGGTATCACAGACTACTGCTCTATTCCAATAGCAAGATAGTCTGGAGAGTTCAGTACGCAGAAATATAGAGGTCAAATGTTGAAGTTACTGCTAGTAACTGAGCTAAGACGCGTATACATGTTTCGGATGTTGTGTTGAATAATTGGGAAAAGAGTACAGGGCCTCTGTCCAACAGACCCCTACCACTCCCAAGAACCCATGTAGTTTTTTCGGTGACGATACTAAAAGTTTAACACAGTTTACGGTGAATCACTGTTTTACGTCAATATTTGTTCGGTAACGATTTGCGTTTGTCACTAACATAACGTCACTAGTTTTAACACTTTAACACTTGGCGCCGTCTGTGGGAAAGTGGCATCAAGGTTGCCAGAATCTCACATTTAGATTATCGTTCGATTGGAAGTAGCAACAGAACCAGATTGTTGCAAATTGGTTCGTTAGTAATACTACGTGATTAGTACAAAAGATGATACATGCCGGTTACTCGATCCGATGAAACGTATCCTAAGAACCATCAGTCTGGAGTACTTAATGTACAAAAGACAACTCTGGAAGGTAATAGTACAACTAGGTCTGACCCAGTTGTCAAGAAAGTTAAGAATGTTAAAACTGATTCCGGTCATATTCTGGTGGAACGTGTTACGCCTCTGGTACATTCTGGTACTATTTCGGCACAGTCTGTCGAAGATATAGTAATTCCAGAACCTACCAAGACGCAGTTGGAATCCAGTTTAACACTCGTGGAAAAAAATTCAGATTCATCTACGATTAGAAACGCTCTAGTCAAAGAAAGCGGCAAAGGCGAAAAAATGCCGAATTCGGGCATAATTTTGGTGCCTTCCGGTGATAATTCGGTAAGAGAATCATAGTTTTTCGATGACGATTTAGCATTTTCTGACGAATCTTCAGCCCAATCACTGCGCTTGGAAACAAGTTCCCTCATATACTGGACATCAACAAGGAAGGAAAGCTGTTCGAAACAGAGATTCGAAGCATAATAAGCAAGATAATCGCACCGGAAAGTGCGCCATCCAACGATGTCGGCGCGAAAGTCACGGTCGGTGGATCAGGGCAACCGCCAGAAAATACGGCGCACGCAGGGTGCCTAGAGCAATCTCAGGTACACAGAAACTCAAGGAGTTTGATTAAGCTTCGCATAAGTCATCAGATTATGATGAAATGTTTCAATCGTCGAAGAACACTTTTTGTTTAAGAATTTGAGTATGAACAATCTCAACTAGTTTTGCAAACTTAAAAGAAGATTTCAATTACGTTTGAGGTTTCTTTTCTATATAAGCCAATATCATATATCGAACACTTGTCTCAAGCCTATAAGTTTAAGTGCACAATGAGTGAAAAACATAACATGTCATCATTAGATCAGCATTAAATTCTTTTTTTTAATATAGGTCATACATAAGAAATAAGTGGTATCCTTTATATAAATGAACTCATATGTATTTTAAGACATATCTCATCTTTGGTGGATTCAAGATGAGCAAGTAAAATCATTATTCCGCTTCTAATTGATAACCTTATTTCATCGTTTGTGGGGTTACTTCTGCATGCGCATTTACAAAGCTATAGATTTGATTAGATAAAACATAGCTTAAAAACACAAATTCATTTATAGCGGGTAGCATCTCAATACTTGAATAGACACATAGTTTTCACGAAGAACTTTTCATGACTTTCTTGAATAAGAGTTAGCCTTCGGTATATAAGGTTCCAATAAATCCTGAACTATTCAACAGATAATAATAGAATCAATTTTAATTACAAATAGTTCATTAAAGAGTATCACGTTTTTGCATTAAATCATCATCGATCATCATGAAGAAACTCATGCATAATTCGTTGGAATAGGTTTTACTAACTCGCCACTTTAACCTATTTGAGTATTTATTAGATACAAAATCTGTGTTAATCAACAAGCTGTCTTAGCATGCACAGCTGAGCTAATGTAAAAACAGATGTGTCCTTGAAAATCTACAACTTTCTTGGTCTGTGTAATCATATGCAATAATAATTCGATGAGCTCCACGGTAATATCTGCTTGAAATTGTACGGAATCGCTCCTGACCAGCAGTATCCCAAATCTGAAGGTTAATTGTCTTGCTCTTCAGCCTTCCAAATCTCCAAAAGTGCTGATATAGCTTTCCAAATAAAATTCATCTATTCAGGATTCATGATAACTGAAGTGCAAGATCAAAGGAATAAGGGGGTGAATCTTCCTGTCAGGGTAACAATGACGATGTGGCCATAAAAGTGTTTAAGTATTCCATCATATTTATACTGATGATGCGCAGGTACTTGAGCTCATTAACACAGATAAATTCACTCTCCTCCCATCAGATACATGCACGCCATGCAAAAAACACGGCTAATGAGGATGGCCCTTCGTACATTAATAATCGTACAAACAAGGAAAGTAACTTATTTCAATTATATGAGCTTATAAACATAACAGTATTATCTGAACGATACATGCTTTCAAAGTACGATTGCTTTTCAAAAAAAAACTTCCAAGAAAAGTAGTAACCTCATGAATAAGACAGAAGCGATAAAACAAATTCTGTTGCATGGAAGATAACAGGTATAGCCTATTGAATCTTTGATAGTGTAAACGTATTGCGAAGGCAAAGAAGAAACATGTGTCAAATCAAGAATTGAAGAAAATTGATAGATAACAGTACCCTCGCCCTGTTGGGTCTGTAGATTTGCATAATAAATTAAGAACTAAAGATTAAACATCAAATAGCTAAAAATTTATACCTGCGCTAACTTCTCTTGATTCTTCACCGATTGACGAACTTCCTCTCAGTTGTATATCTCCAAGTTCGTGAATCACCAGAATTAAATATATAGTCACCTCTCATCTCCTTCTGCGCTCAGACGATTACTGTTGTTATCGGAGCCACAACATCTTAGAGATTTCTTGCTTTCAAATTGACGTCGCTCGCAAGATCTTTAGAAATCCTTTTTTAATCACGCCTTCTCCTCTTCGTGAATTGCCAAATAGCAATCATATTGCCCTCTTCCAGCCTTGCAGCGCAGCTCCTATTTTCTTCAATTCTCTGTTCAGGCGATTTTTCCCCACTTGCTCGTTTGTCAAATGCTCTGCGTCCTAATAATCTCCAGCGCACGTCCTCCTCTGATCAATCGTGCCTCCAGAGACCTGCCAGATAACGGTGCATGGAAATTGGCCTCCCTCTCTTCCTTCTGCGTTGAATCGCAGCTCTCTCTCTGAACTTCTCTTCCAGATCATGCCCCCCAATGAACTCCTAGAGACCCCTACACCAAAAGTGCTTATCATCTTTATGATTAGCGCCAGCTTTCTCCTTCTCTGCATGTGTTCATTTCTGATCCCCTCATTTGCTCCATGCGTTCCTTTTTTTTAGCACCCGTCCTCCTCTCAAAGAACGTGTGCCACAGCCTTTATAAAAAATCTATGCCTTTTTGTAAGCACCACACTTTTCATTCTCAAGATAAATGTATTTTGTAAAAATACATAATGCAGCCCATGCATAATTTCATTTATTATTCTAAACACAAATCATTATTGTAGCGAAATTCATAAAGTTGAAAAGCTTTCCTGAAAAAAATCCAAATACAACATCTGACCACCACCCCAATGCGTTTGCGGTGTTGATCGGTTTCTACATGAGATTGGAGTGACGAAACTGGTAGTCAAACACATCATACTATCTTTTGTATTAAAAGAATCCATCTTTGCATCTGCCTTCCATGCGTGATTGATCTGATCCTAAGGGGTCTTCAACCTTCACATGTTGTAAGGTGGAAGCATTCACTTCTTATTTTGCTTTCCATTAGTATGACACGTCCGAATATATATCTCATCTTGTATTGCACCCTTTGAATTTGGTTCTGCTTCATCAAGAGTAGAGATGAGAATCTCTACGACAACGATACAGATTCCGGTAGTTCAGATATTTAAACCCTAGATACAAAAGGAAGGTATAATACACTCACGATGAATGGGCAACAACAACAACAGTTATGTCCACCCAGGCCACCTCCAACGAGAGTGACATACACGAAGTTTGGTGGATTTTCGGGAGATGATCTGGATGCTCACGTACGCACCTTCGAGATAATCTACACAGTTCTCAACCATCCACCGGATCAGGCCTACAAAGCCATTGTCTTCCAATCTACACTTGTCAATGAAGGAGCTAGATGGCTTACAGAATATGATATTAATCATTTCGGTACCTACGAAGCAGTACGAGATGCTTTTCTGCAGCGATTTAGGTTAAAAAAAATCCAGCTGAAATTTTTGACTATCTGCAGAATAACAGACATAAGGCAAATCAAACCGTACAGGAGTATGCTACTCTCTTCAGAACACATTTAAGGCAGCTACCACCGGCCCACGCTAACTTGCCAGATGATGTTATTACTCAGTGGTTCATCAATGGCTTGGTTCCACAACTTAAGCAGATCATGATCATAAGATGTGTCAGAGCTATGTCCCTCGATGCAATCATTGCAATGACTCTGCAACTGGAACACAAAGCCGGTGGATTTATAGAAGACTTGGAATGGTTAAAAGCAAACAAAAATGTTGCAGAAGATATGACTAGACAAGTATACTGCAACATATGCAAAAATTCAGGACATGCCAGTGCCAATTGCGCACTTAATCAGACATTCTGTTCTATCTGCAACATTGCCGGACACACCACCGAAAACTGCGCATACAATGCTAGAGTGCAGGGAACAGGGACTGTCAATGCAATTATCTAGGAACAAGGGCAGCCAGTCAACCACTATGTGCCTCCACAAATGAGAAACAACCAGCAGCAAGGATATCGAAATTACCGAGGACAGATGAATAACAACTATAATCCAAACCGCTGGCAGAACGGGCCACCACCGGAAAATCCCAATTTACCACCACCACGCTGTCATTTTTGTGGTGAATTTGGACATATTAGGAGATTTTGCAAAGATGCAGCTGAGTATGATCAAAGGAAGAAGGAACGTCAAAATCCAATGACCAACATGGTAAAAATCACACCGGTGGAGACACATGCTGCTGCAGTCCAGACTCGTTCCGGTAAACAACTGCAACCGACAGCAGAAATATTTGAACCAGGGATACGTGAACAACACAGAATGTATAACAAGGCTAGTCAATGGACTACAACAGAACCACCAATCTTTCCACAGCCTATTCCGGTAACCCAGCCCTCGTTAACAAAGGAAGGAACACAACAAAGGGAGTCAGCAGCAGGAACATCGTTAGCAGCAGATACATTACCAACCATAGATACCTCCACATCAGCAGAGGCATCAACTTCAACATCAGTAGAGTCTATCAATCAATCTCAACAGGCTTGGGAAATCCTATCTAAGGCATCTATCACTCTGCCTCTGGGCCAACTATTGGCATTAGTACCTGGAATTCGCCAACAGTTCCAACAAAAGTTCAGTCCGGTACCTTCTTGTATTCCGGCGATAGTAGCAGTTCAACCGGAACCTGATTCTACGATTGATCATTTAGTCCCCTTAATTACAGTATGGTATAGGAACCATAAGCTTACGCAGGTATTAATTGATGGAGGCTCTGGAGTTAACATCGTGACTGCGGCATTATGCAAAAGATTAGGATGGACCGAAATTGAACCAGTTCAATTTTTTGTCAGAATGGCAGATCAATCACGAGTCCATCCTGTAGGACTTGTGCGGAACGTACCTATCACTTTACAAGGTACGACCTTTAAAATGACCTTTGTTATACTAGATCTGTCGGAATCCACTTTGGATTACAACCTCCTTTTCGACCGACCTTGGCTGAAGCATGCAAAGGTAATACAAGGCTGGTCTGCACAAGAGCTTACGTTCAAAGATGCCAATCGAAGATATGTGGTAAAATTAGATGCGATACAACCTTGCGAGCTACACGGTAGACCATATTTTGCTGAACCAGTCCATATGCTAGATGGATTGTCAGATGATGAAGAAGAAGAGTTTCGGAAGAATAACGCTATTTAATTTCCTTAGGAATAGTTGATCTACAGACCGTTGTAGATAATTGGAATGCTTCTGTTTGTACAGTAATACCCGTCACAGAAGAGGCTAAGAAGGAAGACACTATCTCGACACATGACAATGAACTGCAGCAACTCTTTAAACCAACAGACAACACAGAGAAGCATCAACAGTTCTATGTCCCCGAAGATCAGCTGATCACTTACAATTTAGGAGATGAAGATCATCCGCGTCCTGTAAAGATAAAGCAAAACTTACCGGAAACATTTCAAGCAAGCTTAATCCAGCTACTCCGAGAATTCACTGACGTCTTTGCATGGGACTACAAAGACATGAAAGGATTGGACCCCCGTATCTACCAGCACAGGGTCATGCTGAAGCCATAAGCAAGGCCGATAAAGCAAACCAGTTACCGGATGAATCCCCATTATGCATCTCAGGTAAAGGTAGAACTTGATAGGTTATTAAAAGTCGGATTCATCATGCCAGTAGAGCATGCTGAATGGATCTCTCCAATTGTGATTGTGCCTAAGAAAAACAAGCAATTGCGAATCTGTGTAGATTACCAGAAATTAAATGCAGCAACCATACCAGATCCCTTTCCAATTCCCTTTTTGGATACCATGCTTGATAGAGTAGCAGGTCATGAGATGTATTCATTCCTAGATGGATACAGTGGCTACAACCAAGTGAGAATGGCCAAAGAAGATATACCAAAAACTGCATTTATTACCAACTGGGGTGTCTTTGCTTGTACGGTAATGTGGTTTGGATTGGGAAACGCACCAAGCACATTTCAAAGATGTATGCAGGAGATATTTTCTCCTTATCTCACTTCATTTATGCAAGTATATCTCGATGATTTTTCAATTTTCGGTAAGATGATAGCACACCTGTTCCATTTACGGTGCTACTTTCAGAAATGCAGAGAGTATAGACTCTGCTTAAACCCAAACAAATCTGTGTTTGCGGTTTCATGTGGCAAGTTACTTGGCCACATTGTATCCGCACAAGGTATCCAAGTAGATCCAGATAAAATTTCGGCAGTATTAGAAGCTCTGGTGCCAGTTACTCCAAAAGAAGTCATGCGCTTTATGGGTCAAGTACGATGGCATGGAAGACACTTACGGTGGCTTGCTCATCTGGCTATACCACTAAACAAGCTAATCTCCAAGACCCCTCGACAATTTGAATGGACCTAGGAATGCCAAATAGCATTTGATCGTTTAAAACATTTATTAACACAAGTTCCTATCTTACAACCGCCAGACTGGGATCACCCATTTCATGTATTTGTTGATGCTTCAGATATAGCAATAGGAAGTGTGTTGATGCAACAAATTGATAAATGGTTCAGACCAGTGTATTATGCAAGTCGAAGATTAGCCCCTGCTGAGAAAAATTACTCTGTAAGCGAAAGAGAATGTCTAGGGCTAGTATATTCGATCAAGAAATTCAGACATTACTTGCTAGGCCGTAAATTCACATTTCATGTAGATCACGCTGCACTTGTCTATCTAGTTCGGCAACAGCATCTAGGTGGTCGATTAGCGCGATGGGTCTTACTCTTGCAGGAATTCGATTACGAAGTCATTCACCGGCCAGGCAGTTCACATGCCTTAGCAGATTTTTTATCCCGTATAGATTTCAGTGAAGCTCCGGTGGGTATAGATGACACGACACCCACGATTTATGTATCAGAACCAATTAATGAAGATTCTGTAGACCCACCTATCCCAATTTCATATTATGATCAGATCCTGACCTTTCTTAATAATGGTTGCCTTCCATCTCAGACTTCTAGAGCAGTACACAGGAAAATTGCAATCTTTAGCCACCAATTTCGGTTAATTGCTGGAGAACTATATTATGTAGATCACACCGGAATCCTACTTCGCTGTATTCCACCGCATGAAGTTAATTCAGTTATTACTCTGGCCCACTCAATTCCTTCCAGTGGTCATTTTGCAGCAGACTTAACTCACCGGAAAATTCTGCAGAGTGGTCTCTGGTGGCCAATGATGTACAGAGATATATTACCGTTTATCAAACAATGTGATACTTGTCAAAGATCGGGTCAGCCTTTGCAACGTCATCTTTTTCCTCTGCAACCCATCTTACCACTAGAACCTTTCCAGAAGTGGGGTCTAGATTTTATCGGTCCAATTACACCTCCAGCAGTCTTCAGTAACAATCGTTACATACTAACCTGCACAGACTATGCAACCAGATGGGCAGAAGCCTGGGCTTTACGGTCTGCTACAGCCGTTACAGTAGCAAAGTGTCTACTAACCGATGTCTTCCCATGTTTTGGATTACCACTGGAAATTATATCAGATCAAGGCACTCATTTTGTAAACAATTCAATGAAGGCACTTACACAGTCGTTCTAGGTCACACATAAATTTAATTCTCCTTATTATCCGCGTGCTAATGGTTTGGCCGAAAGTACAAACAAATCTCTGCTAAATATACTTCGGAAATTGATCATGGAAGCACCGGAAAGATGGGATCAACTGCTCCCTGCAGTGTTATGGGCATACCGGACTACCTACAAGGTAACAACAGGATTGACACCTTTCAAATTAGCTTATGGCTTAGAAGCAATAGCACCAATGGAGATAGTTATACCAAGTTTACGAGTAGCCATTACCCAGAAATTGCTACCGGGAGACTCACTGTCATTTTGGTTGGACACACTCAGAGAGTTAGACGAGCACTGATGGCTCAGTTTTTTAACCATGCACGAAGTTCAACTAAGACAGGCAAAGACGCACGATTGAAACCTGAAAACTCCAGTGTTTTCGGTAGGACAGCTTGTACTTTTCTATAATGCAAAGTCAAATAGATTCGCAGGAAAATTCAAATTACGGTGGTTCGGCCCTTACAAAATTTCAGAGCAAATCGGTCCAACAACTTTTCGGTTGACTACGTTGACCAGAAATCCACTTCCAAAAGCAATCAACGGCTCGAAGCTGCGGCCGTATCAAAGCGCTACTAGTCCGCATTAAATCATTCGGCGGTGGACCGCATTTTTTAGCTTTTGTTTTTTACTTTTCATTTTGTTCTTTCTTTTCTTTTTAAATAGCCGCGTTTTGTCATAAACCACCCTCCTTACCAATTACTCAAGCATGCACGCCAAATTAAAAGCAATATCATTCCAGCACTGCACAATGATAACCATCACTTCCTACCCCCCCGCCGTAATATCTGTACTTAAGCTCTTCGGTTGCGTCAAAAAACGCTATTGTGTTCTTGTGATTGTGATTGTGTGTTCTGTGTTCTGTGTATCCGTGTGCTGTGTCCTGTGTATTCGTGTTCGCGTGCGCAATGGAAGCATTGGCGAACTACACAACTTTTTGTGATGGTATCCCTACCGAGGTAGGAGAATACCTGCGTATCCGAGGGTTGGCCAACTTCGCTGAGCTGCCTTGGCACTCAGTGGAAGCCCATCCCTTCTTCGCACAAACTATCCCAGCCATCGCCCAATCCCCCATCGCTGAACGACAATGGCTCTTCCCCTCCCTACCATCTAGATCCGTAATAACCTTCCAGGCCTTCGCCGAAGCCTTCCGCCTCACTCCACAAGGCCGCGAGAATGGCCCCAGTATCCCCGTAGCCCGCATGACCAAACTCTTCCCCCGCCATTCATCGAATGAATACGCCATTCTCTGCCGCCCCGAACCTGAAAGAACTGCATTACAGTTCTTAGTCGCAATCCTTAACCTCCAAAAGTGCACATACGGTATCTCCCGACCATTCTATTCCGCCATCGACCTTGCCGCACGAGAATCCGTTAATTTCGCCTCATTTTTCTTTCACCGAATCCATAAGGAGTGTGTCGCCATAGTGAAACAAATCAACAAAGGAACCACCCCTCGATCCAGACTTCCCCACATTCTTTCCTTCCTCTTCCCAGCCATACTCGCCGCTCAACCACCACCACGAGGACCAGTTTTAAGGTATGAAGAGTCATTTCAACTACTAGAAGATGAGGAAGAAGAAGATGAAGAAGAGCTCAATCAGTTGTTCCGCCGGAAACGTATCAGAATTAGCTCCTCAGAAAGTGAAGCACAAGGCTCAGCCGGAAAAGATAACGATGACGATAAAAACGAAGAGAAGAACGAAGAGGAGACATTCCACGATACAGCTACGTCAATGCATAACGAATCATCGGCAGAACAACAAGAACAACAGGATCAAGCAGAAACAGAATCAATCTCGACCGAAAAAGAAACAGAGCACCAGGAAAATGAGCAGCAAACTAGTCAAGATGCACTAGACAAGCTACTGAAGGCAGCGGAATCCACAGAAGCGCACAATGCAGAAACGGAACAAACAAACAAGGTAACAACTACTGACTC
>CM035415.1:29105551-29108051 GCA_020310875.1 Ceratopteris richardii
CACTTTACTCCTGATCTTAATCAATTGCTAGGACACATGCTAACTTTTGAGAAGGACATTAAAGGAGACAATGATAGAAGTGCAAGTCAAGCTATGTACTCCAAGGACAAGAAAAAGAATGGCAAGGGAAAGCAATCGACTGATGATGAAGGGACTTCAAGTCAAGCTAACTTCACAAAGGGAAAGATGAATTTCAGAGGTAAAGGAAGAGGAGGTAAGAACAAAGATAATGCTAAAGCTTGTTGGATTTGTGGCAGAACTAATCATTTGGCAAATGATTGTTGGTATAACAATCAAAATGGTGGAAGCAATAATCAGAATTTTAATCAAAGAGGTAGAGGAGGCAGAAACCAAAGAGGCAACTTCAGAGGAAGAGGTGGTAGGACATCATATGGTAGAGGAGGTGGAAGAAACTTCCAATCTCAGTCCTACAACAACAATTATTATAATTATGCATCAGATCAGAAGGATGATATGACTCTTATCTTGAATGCAACTCATGAATCAGTGGGAGAAGATCAAAGAGTGTTTTATATTGACTCAGGATGTAGTAACCATCTGAGTGGGAATCTATCCTTGATAACTGATATGGAAGCAAAGGTGAATGGACATACAGTTCAAACAGGTGACAATACCAAGCATAAAGTGGAGAGCATTGGATCAGTGAAGACAAAGAGTGGAAGTACACTTTTGAGCAAGGTACTTTATGTTCCTACTATTCCTAAAAATTTGATAAGTGTAGGGCAAATTGTGGAGAAAGGATATGAGGTAAGATTCACAAATGATGGTGTTTATGTGCAAGATCCAAATCAGGGATATAGAAACATAATTGCAGGGAAAAAGGAAGGAAGATTGTTCAGTCTCAAAGTCCAAGGTAATGTGGGACATGCATTATTTACTTATGGAAGTCAAAAGGTGTCTGAATTAGACCTATGGCATAAAAGGCTAGGTCATTTCAATGAGAGAGCTATAAAGGAAATGTCAAAGAATCAGGTGGTGCTTGGATAATCAGGGTACAAGCATTCAAATATGCTTGAATTGGTTCATACAGATGTATGGGGTCCCTCAAGGGATTATAGCATAAATGGATCCAGATATTATGTGTTGTTTATTGATGATGCAACCAGATGGATTACTTTGTATGTAATCAAGGATAAATCAGAAGTTTTCAAGACATTCAAACATTTTCATGCCTATGCAGAAAGGATCACAGGGCAAAAGCTTAAGAGGTTAAGGTCAGATGGAGGGGGAGAGTATTTCTCTAAAGAGTTTGATGATTATTTGTGGAATGCAGGTATAAAAAGAGAAGTAACTTGCAGGTACTCTCCTCAATAGAATGGAGTAGTAGAAAGGAGGAATAGGACTCTTGTAGAATTTGCAAGAGCCATGATGAAGGAAAAGAATTGTCCAAATTACTTATGGGCAGAAGCCATCAACACTTCAACATACCTTGTGAATAGGTTACCTTGTAAAGCTTTGGATGGAGGAACCCCTTATGAAGCATGGTGGGGTAAGAAACCTACTCTTGATCATTGTAAAGTATTTGGATGTGTAGCATATGCTTATGTTCCTTCACAATTAAGACATAAGCTAGAACCCAAGGCAGAAAAGTATGTGTTTATTGGATATGATGATAGACAGATGGGTTATAGGTTGTGGAGTCCATCCACAAAGCAATTTCTTGTTACCAAAGATGTGACATTTGATGAGCAAAATACATGGTATACAGGATCAACAAATGATTATGCAGGTGTTGAAGAGATACAAAGGAAAGGAAAGGCAAAAGTAAAAGTGTATGAAGAGAGTATTGATGATGTTGACTCTAAAAGTAGATTGCAGGATCATGTAGAAGAAGGGCCAAGATTTGATCCAGAATCAAATGAGGCTGAAACTTCGAGAAGTGCAGAAATCAGAAGATCTTCAAGGGAAAGGAAAGAACCTATAAGGTATAGTTATGATACATCTTTCCTAACAACAAAAGATTATGCTTACATTGTGAAGACAGAAGAAGATCCAATCACTTATGAAGAAGCCAAAGGTAAACAGAATTGGGAGAAGGCAATGCAGGAAGAGTATGATGCTCTACTTGAAAATGAAACTTGGGAATTAGTACCAAGACCAAAGAATCAGAAAGTCATTGGATGTAAGTGGGTATATAAAACAAAAAGGTTTGCAGATGGTAAGGTGTCTAGATACAAGGCTAGACTTGTGGTCAAAGGTTATGCCCAAACTTATGGGGTAGATTATGATGAAACCTTTAGTCCTGTTGCTAAGATGTCTACAATTAGAACATTGATTGCTATTGCTGCTTGTAAAGGATGGAAGTTGTCACAATTAGATGTGAAAAATGCATTTCTAAATGGATATATTGCAGATGAAGTATACATGGAGCAACCAGAAGGTTTTATGAATTCAATTGGATCAGATTATGTGTGTAAGCTCAAGAGAGCTTTGTATGGGTTGAAGCAGGCCCCAAGAGCTTGGAATTACAGACTTGTCA
>CM035415.1:29115551-29123051 GCA_020310875.1 Ceratopteris richardii
ATCCTAAAACCCTAACCCTAAAACATGCATATGTGTGTATGTATATATGATGTGCGTGTATGTGTATGTATGTATGCATGTGTATATGTGTGCATTTGTGTATGTATTATGTGTGTATATGTGTAAACATCAAAAACCCTAATCCTAAAACCCTAACCCTAAAACATGTATATGTGTATGTGTGTGTGTATGCATATGCATATGCATATGTGTATGAAATATGTATGCATGTGTGTGTATGTATCTCTATGTCTCTCTCTTTCTATCTATCTATATCTCTCTCTTTATCTCTCTCTCTCTTTCATCTCTCTCTCCCTCCCTCTCTCTCTCTCTTTCTATCTCTCTCTTATTATCTCTCTCTTTCATCTCTCTCTGTCTCTCTCTTATTCTCTCTCTCTTTCATCTCTCTCTCTCATTCTCTCTCTCTCTCATTCTCTCTCTCTTTTATCTCTCTCTCTCTCTCTGTCTCTGTCTCTCTCTCCCCTCTCTCCCTCTCTCTCTTTCTCTCTCTCTCTCTATTTATAAAAAGGAACAAAACAATCACTTACATCGATGTAATTCTTTTTATCGCTCTCTTCAAAGCCCAATCGATGTCGTCTCTTGTCAAATTCCAAAGAATCGATGCCAAAAATCTCCTGCAAAACAAAAGAAAAGAGAAATTAAAAAAGATATATGTAAAAGCCAAAAACCCTAATCCTAAAACCCTAAGCCTAAAACATGCATATGTGTGTATGTATATATGATGTTTGTGTATGTGTATGTATGTATGCATGTGTATATGTGTGCATGTGTGTATGTATTATGTGCGTATATGTGTAAACATCAAAAACCCTAATCCTAAAACCCTAAACCTAAAACATGTATGTGTGTGTGTATGTATGCATATGCATATGTGTATGTAATATGTATGCATGTGTGTGTATGTATCTCTATCTCTCTCTCTTTATATCTATCTATATCTCCCTCTTTATCTCTCTCTCTCTCTTTTATCTCTCTCTCCCTCTTTCTATCTCTCTCTTATTATCTCTCTCTCTTATTCCCTCTCTCTTTCATCTCTCTCTCTCTTTCATCTCTCTCTCTCTCTATTTATAAAAAAGAACAAAACAAGCACTTACATCGATGTAATGTGTGTGTGTATGTAATATGCATGTGTGTATGTATGTATGTGTGTGTACAATCAAATATGTGTGTATGTATCTCTCTTTTTCTTTCATCTCTCTCTCTCTCTCTATCTCACTCTATATCATTTGAAAACAAAACAATCACTTACATCGATGTAATTGTTCAGAGCGTTGTCGTCAAAGTCCACTTAATGTTTTCCTTCGTTGAATTCCAAAGAACTGATGCCAAAAATCTCCTGCAAAACAAAAGAAAAGAGAAATTCATAAACCCTAATCCTAAAACCCTAACCCTAAAACATGTATATGTGTGTATGTATATGTGATGTGTGTGTATGTGTATGTGCATGTATGCATGTGTGTCTAGACATATGTGAGTGTGTATATATATGTGTGTGTGTGTGTATGTAATATGCATGTGTGTATGCACATATGTGTGTGTATACATATGTGAGTGTGTATGTAATATGCATGTGTTTATGTATGTATGTGTGTGTGTACATGCAAAAATGTGTGTATGTATGTATGCATATGCATGTGTGTATGTATACATGTGTGTGTGTACATGTGTGTATGTATGTGTGTATACATGTATGTATGTATGTGAGTATGAGAATGAATATGTATGTATATGCATGTGTGTATCTAATATGCATGTGTGTATGTAATATGCATGTTTGTATGTAATATGCATGTATGTATGTATATGTGTGTATGCATGTGAGTATGTAATATGTATGTGTATGTATATGCACGTGTGTATGTAATATGTATGTGAGTGTGTATGTAATATGTATGTGAGTATGTGTATGCATATGTGTGTGTATGTATGTATGCATCTATCTCTCTATCTCATTCTCTTTCTATTTCATCTCTCTCTCTCTCTCTCTTTCATCTCTCTCTCTTTCACTCTTTCTCTATCTTTCTCTTTCATCTCTCTCTCTTTCTTTCTCTCTCTCTCTCTTTATGTTTCTCTAGATCTCTCTCTTTCTTTCATCTCTCTCTCTCTATCTCACTCTATATCAATCAAAAACAAAACAATCACTTACATGGATGTAATTGTTTGGAGCATTGTCCTCAAGGTCCACTTAATGTTGCCCTTCGTTGAATTCCAAAGATTTGATGCCAAAAAGCTCTTGCAAAACGAAAGAGAAGAGAAATTAGAAAAGGGAAAACACAAAGATCTAAAGAAACAGAGATGTAGAGAGAGAGAGAGAGAGAAAGAGAGAGAAAGAGTGAGAAAGAGAGAGATGTGTGTACACAATAGGCACAGAATGTAGTTCGCGCGCGCAAACTCGCCAGTAGCGAACTTTGGTTCAAAATGCAAGCAAATGTCGAATTTTTGCTCTCGGGCCCGGTTAAAACGTTGCCTCGGTATAAGCGTCGGTATGAGCGTCGGTATAAGCATCGATAATTTACAATAAAGTACCGATGCCTATACCGGCGCTCATACGGATGCCTGTATACCGACGATTAAATGACCGTCGGTATTGCATCCGTTGTTTTTCAAGCATTTTCAACGGTCATACCGACGCCGAGGCGTGACCGTCGGTATGGGCAACGTCGGTATGCCCTTGATATGTTGTAGTGTCTATCTATCTATCTATCTATCTATCTCTGTATCTCTCTATCTCTCTATCTATCTATCTATCTATCTATCTATCTATCTATCTATCTATCTATCTATCTATCTATCTATCTATCTATCTATCTATCTATCTATCTATCTGTCTGTCTATCTATCTACCTACCTACCTATCTATCTATCTATCTATCTATCTATCTATCTATCTATCTATCTATCTATCTATCTATCTATCTATCTATCTATCTATCTATCTATCTATCTATCTATCTATCTATCTATCTATCTATCTATCTATCTATCTATCTATGTATCTATCTATATATCTATGTATCTATCTGTCCATCTATCTATCTATCTATCTATCTATCTATCTATCTATCTATCTATCTATCTATCTATCTATCTATCTATCTATCTATCTATCTATCTATCTATCTATCTATCTATCTATCTATCTATCTATCTATCTATCTATCTATCTATCTATCTATCTATCTATCTATCTATCTATCTATCTATCGATCTATCTATCTATTTATCTATCAATCTATCTGTCTATCTGTCTATCTATCTATCTATCTATCTATCTATCTATCTATCTATCTATCTATCTATCTATCTATCTATCTATCTATCTATCTATCTATCTATCTATCTATCTATCTATCTATCTATCTATCTATCTATCTATCTATCTATCTATCTATCTATCTATCTACCTACCTACCTACCTATCTATCTAGCTAACTACCTACCTATCTATCTATATTTCTTTCTTTCTTTCTATCTATCTATCTATCTATCTATATATTTATTTATCTATCTATCTATTTATGTCATTCTAGCACAATGGCAAGTACCAACGTGATGAGATCCACCTCATAATTGTGAATCCAAAGAGACTTGAGGACTATTTTGAGCAATATGAGCAAATGAAGGCACAAGTGTGTGAGTGAGAAGCATGGGAGCATGCACACAGATACACTCACGTGTGCACACAGGGAAAGACAAAGAGTGGAACAATGGAGCTCTTTTTTTTAATCAAAAAGTTTCTTACAATAGCTCAAAACTCTAACAAGCTAACCTCTAAAATGAGCTCTCTAGCTCTTTCTATAGTTTTTGACTAGCTTTTGGTCCTGTCGAGACCTAGTGTGTGGCCTAGTTAAAAATTAGGTTCTAGGGCTTATTTGAGGGTTCAAACAAAGTTTAAAAATTATGAAAAGTTGTATGTAGCTACTTCTAATACTCCTCAAGCTCAAGGATTCCTCGGTTTGAACAAAATGGTGTAGGAATAATAAAAAATGGTATTTACAATGGTGTGAAGTGACTAAAATCACTGTTTAGGAACTATTTTCTCCATGAAAAAATAGGTGGCCTAGTTGCCAGATCTACTTGACTACTTTGCGTACTTAGTCCTGCTTGGGTCCCTCTTTGTTCCAACTCCCTTTGGTGGCTTCCCTGTCTGGTAAGGCCTTGATTGCGCTAGCTGCTACCAACCACCCCCCTCTCTCGCATCTGTCATCCTTGACAGACCCTTTTTGTCAGGAGTGCTTAATGTAATACTCGAAGACATCAATGGCGAGGTGATGTTCTTGTACTCATAGTCCTCTTGCCAAGTTTGTCATCATTTAATCCCTATCAATTGGACATGGAATGTCTAGATGTAGCAAGCGTAGCTGATCTGCATGTATGGTCTAAGTTTCTCTTGATTTTGTAAATCCATCTAGAACCAATTACCTTCATTGATGTCTTCTTGGGTACTAGCTCCTAAGAATCATTCTCTTGTAGTGCTTCTATTTCTTTATCCATAGCTTCCTTCCATTCTGCCTTGGTCTTTGCCTCTTCATATGAAGTAGGTTCTTCAAATGATAAATCCTTAGCAAGATAAATGGAGTGCTTAGTAACTAAAGAAGTGTAATACCCATATCTGATTGGATTCTTGCTCTCCCTTTGTGATCTCCTTAGAGCTTGGTTGGATGATTCAAGTAAGTCTTCCAAGCTCTTCATCTTGGCCTTGCCCTTTGATTTACATGCCTTGAATTCTTCTAGATTGATGATGTCCTCATCATCTGATTTGATGTCTCCAATTTGGCTTGGCTCCTCCTTTGTGAGACTTGGAAACTTCTCTTCCAAGTCATATGGCGATGTGACCTTTCCGCATTCACTTTCAAAACAACCATCATTCTCATCAAACACAACATCTATATTGACCATAAATCCTTTGTTGGATGGATTATAAAACCTGTATCCTTTTTTATTTAAATCATACCCTACGAAGATGCACTTCTTTGCCTTAGGGTCTAGCTTACCTCTGATCTGAGATGGAACATGCACATAAGCAACACATCCAAAGATTCTGCAATGATCAAGTGATGGCCTTCTTCCATGCCATGCTTCATATGGGGTCAACCCATCAAGTGATTTGGATGGCAACCTGTTAATAAGATAGGTGGCAATAGATACACTCTCTGCCCACAAATAATTAGGTAACCTCTTTTCATTGAGCATTGATCTGGCTATTTCCACTATCAACCTATTTCTCCTCTCTACTACCCCATTTTGCTAAGGGGTATACCTTGTAGTAATCTCCCTTTTGATACCTTTGTCCTGCAAGAATGCATCAAATTCATTTGAGAAGTACTCACCTTCTCCATCTTACCTTAGCTTCTTTACACTCTTTCCTGTTTGATTTTCTACAAGTGCAATGTGTTTCTTAAAGCAATTGAACAGTTCATCTTTGTGCTTCATAAAATACAAGATAGTCGACCTACTAGAAATCATCAATGAAAGACACATAGTACCTTGAGTTAGAAATTGAAGGGTCCTTGCTTGGTGCCCACACATTTGTGTGGACAAGTTCCAAGTAATCCTCATGCATGTAGCCATTCTTTGTGAAGGGTAGCCTGTGTGATTTACCAAACTGACATGCACCACATTTATAGATCATGTGTTGCTTGGATACATTAGGTATCCCAAGCACACATTGATCTCTACATATTTTCTTCAAGGTTCTCTCACTAATACACCCTAATCTTTTATGCCAAATCTCAAGCTCTGACAAAGTTTGATCCTTGTAATTGTAAAGTGCAATATTTTTAGTGTCCTTAAGTTCAAATGTAAATGGTCTACCTGTTTTTTCTCCCTTGGCAATTCTCTTGAATCCATGTTGGGGATCCTCCAGAAATGCTCCATATTTGTTGAACCTAACCTCCAGACCCTTTTCCACAATCTGTCCAACACTCATCAAGTTCTTGGTGATTGTAGGTACATAAAGAACTCTGCTCAACAGATTCTTATTTCCATCACAAGTTTTGACATTTCCTACCTTGACCACTAAATGTTTGGTGTCATCACCTGTTTGTACTTGGTGCCTTCCCTTGGGTTCCTTAAGGTCAAAGAGAAGAGCTACATTGCCTGCCACATGGTTTGAACAACCTGAGTCAATATAGAAGAGGTTTTCATCACTCATACCTTGCTTTGAAGTCATGTTCATAATAAGAAGGGAATCCTCTTGATCTTCTCTGTAATTGTTGAAGTCTTTCCTTGACTTGTAACCTCCTTGGTAATTTTTGTTGTAGTTATTGTTATAATTGTTGTTGTAGCTATGATTGTAGCCTTGAGTATGGTTGAATCTTCCTCTTGATTATGAGTAGCCACCTCTTTGATATCCTCTTCCTCTCTGATTCTTGAAGTTCCTATAGCACTCATCTGTAGTGTGATTAGACAGTCGACATATGTTGCATGGGGAAGAGTTTAAAGGTCTCTCCCTACCTTGCTTACCTCCTCTACCCCTTCCTCTTGAGTTTCTACCTCTCCCTACATAGTTAGCTTGAGAAGTAGTACCTTCATCTTCAACCTTTTTGCTTTTCCCTTTCTCTTTAGACTTTCCTTTATCTGTGTATAGGGCAGAAGAGTTGTTACCTCTTGATGGTTCTCCATTCTTGTTGAGGTTGACTTCATGGGTAAAGAGTTGTCCCATGAGTGTGGTAAGGTATGAAATCTGCATATCCATGTAAAGGTCCATAGCAGTTGTGAAAGCTTCCCGCTTATCATTTGCCTTGATGCCATTGATTAGTTGTCTCACTATTTGATCCTCTTCAATCTCCTCTCCTATGCTTGCCAATTGGTCAACCACATCTTTGACTTTTGTCACATACTCTGAAACACTTTGCTTGGGTTGCTTCCTTTGAGTGGTAAACTCAATCCACAACTGATTCTTCCTAGCTCTTGTATTGGAAGAAAAGTATGAAGACAATGTATCCCAAGTCTCGTGGGAAGTTTTAAAATTCCTAATGTGTGGAAGAAGGAATTTAGAGATAGAGTTAAGTAGATATGAATTTTCTAAACCATCTTTGGCACACCATGAGTTGAGTCTTTCAAGCTCCTCTTTTGTAGGTTTTCCTTTGCTTATGAAAATGGGCATCTCCTCATCTCCTAATATGTATCCATAGAGACTCCTTCCTTGTAGATATGTCTTCATCCTCAAGGAACATGATTGGTAGTTCTTCTCGTCCAATTTGTCAATAAAACAAGTGAATTTACCTCAATATGCTCTGATACCACTTTTTGGAAAGATGGATGGATACCACAATAAATGAGTTAGTACTGCCAAACTTTGCTTAGTACCTGCCCTATTTTACTCCAGAGTTGTGTTGTAGGCCCTCTTAGCTTGCAAATGACATAAATAAAGTACCTATGTACTTTGGAGATGATGCTTCAAACAATTGAATCAAAACAGATAACTTTGCAACTAGCTTGTGACAAAAAACTTGCTATTTTGGTCTTGACACCTAC
>CM035415.1:29130551-29175551 GCA_020310875.1 Ceratopteris richardii
GCATATAGGGAAAGCGCCCACATTCGATACTCATTTTGAGCCCGATGATCTACTAGTAGAGGCCCAAGCAAATAGAACTCCCATATCGGCTCAAGAGGCTTGAGCAAATAGAACAAACCCATGACTATAGAGTGGCCATGCAAATCAAATCCCTTTCCAATCTGGAGGAAACAGTTCTTAGGTCCTCTTATTTTTGGAACCTATCCTACCAACGGTTGACCACCACATCAAAAATGCAATATAAGCCTTATTTTGTATTGTTAGTTGGCTATAATGTAGAAATTAAAAGGCATATAGGGAAAGAGCCCACATTCGATACTCATTTTGAGCCCGATGATCTACCAGTAGAGGCCCAAGCAGGCTCAATTTTTCAACCTAATTGGCATGACTGTTAATAGACTAGCTTGAAATGATGCGCAAATGGGCCACCATGCCACTCTATTTTAAATATAACCCATGTTATTGTGTGGTGGTCGGTTGCAAATCCTTTCAAGCTTTTGCCTTCAAAGTCTGCAACAACAAAGCGTGTTTAGATTGGGTCAACTATCCATATTTGGCTCCACCTAGAGGGCCACCCACTGTGGCTTATATGATCTCTACCATACGCCATTGGTCTACATGGTTAAAGAATGTATCAGACATTGCCGCACAAATGTGTATGAAGATCTTTGAGCTCATGACGGTAGAATTCAAGACCTTTTAAAAGATTCAAGCTCCATATATATCAGCCCCTGGATTTTTTGAAGGCAACCGAGATTTGGTATACGACATGGGCCAAACCCCTCAATCAACATAATTTATGCATGGCATGCACGAATTAAGTACTTAAGTGCTTGCTACAAGAACACTTTTGAAGAAATGTTCTCTACGAGATTCTAGAATATCATTCCAAAATTTTCATTCCCAGACCAACCCATTTATTAGACACTATCTATTGGCCAACAAGTTCAAGTTTTTCACTGATCATCAAGCTTTATTATATTTTTTCAATAAACCTTGCAATACAGGATGCTTAGTAAGATGGTTCCTCTTACTAATGGAATACGACTTTGAAGTGGTTTTTAGGAAAGGTAGGACCCACCTTAGGGCAAATCAGCATCACTTCAAGAGAGTCACCACGAGGAGTTTTTGATGAACTACCTGATCCTTATTTGTTCAATTTAGAAGATGTTGCTAAATAGGCAAATAATTGGTATCTATCCTAACCTTCAGACCCACAAGTAAGAATGTGAAAATGAAGAAAGATGAACTTATAAAATCAAAAAAATATCAAATATTGGCAGGAAGTATGTACAAAGAAGATAGAGAGGGTGAACTATCTTGTTGTGTCGAGGAGGATGAACATAGTAGTTGGTTGCAACAAGCCCACGAAGGATTGCTAGGAAATCACTATTCTAAACAATGATTATTGTAGAATCTAAAATGTTTAGTCGTGTATTCGCCTAGTGTGGACACAAAAATACATGAGAGGATTAAGAATTCTCTAGTGTGCCAGAAGATACCCCAAGTGGAGTATGCTACCCTTTATCACATCTCATCAATTCCTAAATGGAATACTCCATTGGTAGACTTTATGAGATCAGGAACACTACCCAACGAGGCTAGTCCAACAAGAAAACACATCATAGAGCAAGAGGCTCACGACTATGCCTTAATAGGAGAAAACCTATACCAAAGAGGTAAAGATGGTTACTTAAGACTATGCATTTATGAATGAGACTATTTGACAATCTTAGAAACTACACATAGTGGTGTTGTAGGTGGAAAATTTGGGCCTGATTGATTAATTAAGACCATTCTATTCTTAGGACTTTGGTGGCCCACTCTTCATATGGATGCACATATCTATGTGAAGAGATGTGACACATGCCAATGTGCACAATATCCGTTCAAAAAATATGAGATGCCTTTGAGGCCAATGATGGGAAGACACACATTTTCAAAGTGGGGTATAGACTTTGTAGGTCCTATTAACCCCTCAACTAGAAACTCCCATGCAGAGTACATTATTCTAGCCAAAGATTACCTTACAAAGTGGGTAAAATTAAAATCCACGACAAAGAACAATGCTCAAATCATGGCTAAGTTCTTATTCGAGAACGTGTTCAGTAGATACATGTTACCGATAGAGATACTAAGTGATAGAGGCATGCACTTCTTGAACGAGGTCATTGAAAACCTTCTTCAAGATTTCTTGGTCATACATAAGAAGTCTGCCCCCTATCATCCCTAGCTAACGGACAAGCAAAGAGCACAAATAAGATCCTATGTAATGTATTGACAAAACTGGTAAATAAGAAACGCTCTGATTGGGATAAACAACTTCATCATGCTATTCGGGCTTACCAAGTTGCCTACAAAATGGTACTGAATGCCACCCCATTTTAAATGGTCTTCGGATAGAAATTTATGTTACCATTGGACTTCCTAATCTCCACTTTAAAAGTAGCACAAGAGCATGAGTGGAATGGACATGAGTTGTCCTTGAGGATATTTGATCTAGAACGCTTAGGTGAGACCAGGCTACGAGTGGCAACAAGCATCTATGCTCTAAAGAATAGACAAAAGGCATACTTTGATGCACACATCAAGGATAAAGGATTGAAAGAGGGAGACCTAGTGTTGATTTATACACTAAAGTAGCATGCCCGTAAATTGGTAAAATGACGATATGGACTATGGTCATTAATAGAATTTCCACTAGTGGTGTGGTTCAATTCGCCACTCTAGGAGGTGACATCTTGCCAAGCTCTATTAGTGGATGTGGAGTCAAGCTATATCAAGAACCTCTTATAGAGGATATGATAATGAGACTAAATAGTTCTAAGAAATGGAAAGAAGAAGAGTTAAGGGTTAGAGAATAAGCACATGTAGAGGCTAGAGAGCGCATTAGGCAAAATAAGTTAAGGCGATAAGGACTAGATGTCAATCCCAATTCCCCAAGATATCACATGGATATGTGCACCAAAACAAGTACACATCCTAGCATCATAGATAGATGACCATTCATCATGGTTGAGCTAGGGCACATCACTACAAATTAGACGATCAAAGCTCTGATCGATTTCAGAGCTTCCACTAGTGCAATTAGGTACTCGTGCTGTAAAAGATTGGGCATGAAAGTTAATCCATTAGAAGATTATTTAGTGGGCTTAAGAGGCATGGAAACCCCTTGTATCAATGATGTGGACATTCTTATCCTCTTAAAGGATGTCCCTTTGAGAGTAAAGTTGCTAGTTTTCCATGATGAGGACATCATAGAACATATGATATTAGGGCATAATTGGATGTACAAACATGCAATCGACTTAAACTTGTGAGTGATGGCTTCAGTTCTGGGTTAACAAGCAATGCGTAAAAGTGGAATTGGAAGGCAAGGGCCCTTTTCATTCCAATACCCTGCACTTTGCAAGCACTGTAGAGTCCAATGTGCACCATTCTTCACCTATTGATGAGTACGTCATGCAAGTAATGGAATCCCCTTCTCTTCCAAAAGTATCAACATCAAAATAAAAACAATCAATTTCATAGGGCAGAGGAGGTTAACTGCAACCAGATGGCAAGAAGGAGGCCACCTCAATGAAAATACTACACAATCTCGATCCTCATGCACCAAGGACAAAAACTGTACCAAATTTCAAGACCAAACAAATATGGGTGATGAAAGGCAAACAACCTTGGCTTTTCCCCAAACAATTCCCATCGAGGCTAGCCAACCATGCCAAAAGAAGAACCAAGCAACTAGGACAAACTCAACCATAAGGTATCGAACAAATTTGGGTGCCTAAGGGATTAGTTGTAGCTCAACAAGGGCGGTTACACATGTGGGTGCCCAAGGAACTCTTACATACACATACCCTATGCTCTCCCTCAACAAAGAAGCCAAGGAGAGGCAAGGGTCAGAACCAAGCACATAGATCAAAAGAGGATCAACTCACCTCTTCGGCAATAGTGAGAAGAAAACCAACAAGGATATGGGTTCAGAAGCTAAGAGCATCAGGAGCCCCCACAGAACCAAAGAGCCAACCACAAGAGATACAAAATTTATAAAACCATCCAAAGATGAAGAGGCCAAAAGTGATCTATATGCAGCCAAACTCTATTCTAAAATGGATCCTTGTAAGGGGGAATGATCAGTTGTCATTCAATCATTGATCGATTGTATCATTTTGACATCCAATAGGTACCCCCAAACAAAGGTTGCATCAATGTCTGCAAGTAACATCAAAATTTTGGATGTGCAAAAACCATGTGCCCTTGGCATAATATCATCTTTTGCACCATTCAGGTCATGCATTTCCATAGTATGCATTAATATAGAGTACAAGGCCGTGCATATACACAATTCAGAATCCTAGACATATGAGACACATTTGACATATATAAACTATTTTATTGATAATAACCTCTTTCTTCTTGTTTTATGACATTGTTCCCTTAAAAAACGAGAGATAAAAAGAAGAAGAGAGAAAGAAAAAGAGAAGGGACTCGACCATATGCTCAAAGAATCTCATCACTAAACCACGAACAAGGACATCCATCAACAATGGAAGACAAGCCAATGGTCAGTTACCATGATGGGAGTACAACATGAAGAGATGAACATGGATCGATCTTTCACCATGGTAAGAACCCCCTACTTTCGCAACACCATAACAATGATAGATTAGGAAACCTCTTTGTCAGCATACCCTTGAGCACTTAGATCAAGACCCATTTTTGCACCATACTTCTTATAATGCATTCCCCAAGTAAGCATGCATATGGCTACATTACAAGGCCATGCACAAGGCACATATTTTCTTCAACCCATGCACTAACACACTTACCCATGATTCATTATGGGTGACAAGTATTTGGCATGATATCTATGAAACCAATGTTTGAAATATCTAAGGGACATCAAGGTTACAACATCAGTTCCTATGATGCAATTCATAACCGACTCTTACTGAAAATCAACATTGACAACCTCCTTTTAGCAACTAGAAAGTTTTGAAAATTGACAAATGCACCATCATGCTTGAATCCAAGGAAGAAGTACATACAAAGGGAGTAAAATTTGCAAAGCTAGCAGTGAAATGAAGAACATGACAACCCACCTCACTACATTTGGAAGACAAACCGCTCTTGCTGATACATGATGGACACTACCTCTCAAAGTAATACATGGAAAATCCCCTCCAACAAGGGTCTATTAGGGATGATAGACTTGAGAGGTAGGGGGAATGTTGGCACTCAAGGTCAAACACAAGGCACGGGAACATGCCAAAGAAGTGGACACACAAGAAGATGGAGCATGTAGGGATCTCCAAGACGTATATGTGAATTTTTCATAAGAAACCTCTATAAAAACAATGATTTTGATCAGTAAAAACCAATGTAAATATCATTTCACATAAAAATAGTGATTTTGATCACAAAAAACCATTGTAAATATCATTTCACATAAAAAATAGTGATTTTGAGCACTAAAAACTCTAAGTGTGGAGAGGATCAAAGCTAGTGAAAAACTATAGAAAGAGTTAAAAAGGTCATTTTTGGGGTTGGCTTGACAGAGATTGAAGCTTTTGTAATAGAGTTCTTTGTAATTGAAGGTATTCCATTGTTCCTCTCTTTGTTCTTACCTTGTGTGCATGTGTGCATATGTGTGTGCATGCCACTTGTGCACTTTACTTGTCGATGGTTGTCATACCTCCCTCATGTCTTCTCAGATTGACAATTATGAGGTGGATCTCCCCGCATTGGTGCTTGCCATTGTGCTAGAGTGACAATGACCAATGAGTTACTTGCAAACTTCACAATCCATCATGCATTTACCTAGGTGTGGTCATTGATCTACCCCACAATGACACCAAAAAGTGTCGACATGCCTGTACATAGCATGCTCATACACCTTTACTTAGTCAAAATCTATGAAGAGTACACCTCCGCCTAGTTGCAATCAGAGGTAATAAGCGATGAGATGGATCGATATCTTGCCAAGCTCACTGTAAAGAAACATCAACTTCCCTAATCATCCAAATATGAGAACCAAAATTAAGTGAGAAATGATCACCAAATGAAAAACATTTTGATGATGATGATTACAATAAAATCCTTTGATCAAGGAAATAATGATAAATATCTTTGACAATAGTGATAAAATCTTTTGATCAAAGAGATAAACTTTTTTGATCAAGGAAATCAAAATAAAATACTTTAGTCACTCATGTTCATGTTAGATATATTTGATCAAATGATAAAGGCTTTTGATCATGGCGATATATATTTTTTATCAAGGTGATCATGAAAAAAAGTTCACCTCCATCATCATTTTCATCTTCAAAGTCGAGCTCACACAGAAGAACAAAAGGAGATAACTAATAAAAAATATGGTCATATATCCCTCATTACTTGTCCAAACTGAGTGTGTAATGGTTCATTTTGAAGCTAACAAAAAGCACGAGTATGTTCATATCTCCCTCATTACTTGTCCAAATTGAGCATCTAACGGTTCATTTTGAAGCTAACAAGAAGCGTACCATGAAATACGTTGAAAGCATTGTATAGAGCCAAAAATACGTTGACGCTATCAACACGCATGAAAAGTTAGCATAAAACAACTTGTAATTGCAAGAAAAGACCAAAAAAACTCAGCTTAATGATAGTAGAAACAAATGAAAGCAAGTAACAAATGCTATACATAATAAATCATTCAAGAATAGGCCACTAAGAAGCCATGAAATCTTGTGGAAAAATATTGCAAGAAGAAAAATTTTCTTAGTGACACTAGCAAAAAACCTTTACAAATGGGGGATCTTTGGTCTTTTTATAGTGGCTTACTCATAACCACTCTTTTTTTATTTTGAAAACTCTAAAAAGTGAAACATAGAATCTATTTAAAAATGCTCTTGTTTTATGGATTTTTTGAGAGGAGACTCTTCCCTATGCTAAAAAGTTCACAAAGAAAAATTTGGCATCTGTATATTACTCTTCTATATACAAAGTTTGTGAGAAATAATTGAGCAACTTGAAACTTTTTTATGGGGTTTTCAGACAATGTAAAAATAGTATTAGCTCTCTTAACCATACACAACCATGTATCCATATACAAGGGTGACCTCTAAACTTGTGCAAGGTTGTGAAGGAAGTGTAGAGGTGGTGCACATATGGCCATTGGGTGTGCCAAGTGTTGGGAAAGATGGATGGATCCTCTAGAAGATTAAGTAGGTGCTGCTAATCCTGCTTTGCACCAGCCCTCAGTGACTCCAGATATGATTAGTAGACACCCTTAGCTTCCAAATGATACCAAGAAATTCTAGATGTACTTTGGTAAAGGTTTGAGTAATGACTTGATCAAAACAGATGAGTTTGTGAATCACAAAGCTAGAAAACTTTCTATTTTGGTGTTGATACCTGCTCAGTCTTTCACTCAGTATGACCAGTACACTTACAATTGGCAAAAATCCTTCTAGAGGTATTCTATTAGCTTAGTAAGCTACCATTTGCAAGTGGAATCATTCAAAATGATAAACTATACTAGGAGAAATCACTTTAGCAAATTTATGGACATCCCCGACTTTTTAGGAAGTATGCAGACAAATACCAGTGAGCATTTCGACGACAATTTCTCGAGATTGGCTGAACCAAGTTGCTTCAAACTTTGTATGCTTGTAGTATGCTTTGAGCTGGATCCACCAAGCTTTGAATCACTTGATTTGGTGAAGTAGGCACTGAGATATGCCTCTTTGAAGTTGACAGACCTTGGAGTGATCAAACAGAGAACACAGAGATGATATATGTAAATGTATCTATTAATTCACATTGATTTACAAACTCATTGACATGCCAAGCATTGCCTAATGAGGTAGAGATGTGTGGGCTATGGTGTAGCTCTCTCACACACTCAATGATAGCAGAGAATGAAGCTCGGGAGGACTCACACACCGCGACATTTTTTGGTCACCTTTTTATCCATGATGACTAAGAATTTGAATTCAAATTTGAATCCTTGGCTCCCTTCAATCAAGCATCTAACAGTATGGAGATATTCCCTCAATCATATGTTCTACTTTTCCACGAATCAATCAAGTAGGTGTAACATGAAGATTCCAAGTCATTTAGACTTTTACATAAGATAAATTTGTAATAAATCGTAAGCACATGTTCCTATGATTCTTCTCATATGTTGAGTCTTCAAGAGAGCTTCCAAGCCAAATGTGTAGGCTTGTAACTTACACCAACAGCTCCCCCTCAAGCCAAACATTTTGGCTTAAGTCTTCATCTTCAATCTTCAAGAATATCCTGTAGTCCAATCATAGATTTGAATCTGCAAAGTTTGGTCCCATCCAAGGCTTTAGTGAGTAAATCTGCACATTGCATATTTGTTGACACATAAGTCAACTGAATGTCCTTGGTTAGCAACTTCTCTCTCACATAGTGGTAATGAACCTCTATGTGTTTTGTTCTAGCATGATATATTGGATTAGCTGCAAGGTGAAGAGAGCTTGTGTTGTCTCCAAGGATAATTGGGGGCCTAGTGTATAGGCCTAGCTCTGTATACAAAAGCTTTAACCAAATAGCTTCTTGAGTGGCATTGGCTAGCCCTCTATACTCTGCTTCAGTGGATGACAATGCCACTGTTGGTTGTTTCTTGGCTGACCAAGAAATAGGTTTATCACCTGCAAAAGATAAGTATCCTAATGTGCTCCTCCTATCATCCTTGCATCCTGCCCAATCTGCATCTGAATACACTTTAATGTCAATATCTAATGTATAAGGAAAGTACAAACCATGGTTCTGAGTTCCCTTTAGATACTTCAAGATCTTCTTTGCAGCCTCAAGGTGAGGTACCCTTGGTTTGTGCATGAATTGACTTAGCACACTAACTCCATATGCTATGTCAATTCTGGTCAAGGTAGCATAATTCAAACTACCTACCATACTTTGATATCTTGTAATGTCTTGGACTTCATCCCCTTCATGAGCACTTAGCTTTAGGTTGACCTCCATTGGAGTACTTGAGACTTTAGCATCCTGCAGGTTAAACTTCTTCAACATGTCTTGTACATACTTTTTCTGAGTGATATATATACTTGAATTAGTATAAACTAATTCAAGTCCTAGAAAGTACTTCAATAATCCAAGGTCATTGATCTTGAACTCCTTCATCATCTGGTTTTTTATGCTTTTGATTCCTTGGACATCATTACCTATAATGATGATATCATCAACATAAACACAGAGATAGATTACCTCTGAATTGCTCCTTTTGATAAACAATGAAGTATCTGCCTTGCTCATAGTAAACCCTTGGTCTTGGAGGTATGTTGTCAGCCTATAGTTCCATGCTCTAGGTGCCTGCTTCAATCCATATAGAGCCTTCTTCAATTTACAAACATAATTTACCTTCTTGGGATCTTCATAGCCAGGTGTTTGTGACATGTAGACTTCTTCAGATATCCATTCATTCAAGAAAGCATTCTTGACATCTAATTGGTACATGTTCCAATTTTTGGATGCAGCTACACTCACCAATAATCTGATTGTTGGCATCTTAGCCACAGGAGAAAATGTCTCCTCATAATCAATGCCTTGGGCTTGTGCAAAACCCTTAGCTACCAACCTAGCTTTGTACCTGTTGATTGTACCATCAGAGTTCCTCTTTAGTTTGTTAGATGCATCTGGATCCTATCACCTTCGTAGAGTCCTTCTTGGGTACCAAGTCCCATGTGTCACTCTCCTTGAGAGCTTCTATTTCTTCATCCATAGCTCCTTTCCATTCTGGTTTGGTGATTGCCTCTTCATATGAACCTGGTTCTTCACTTAACAAGTCCTTTGCAAGATAAATTGAATGCTTAGTAACAAGAGATGTATCATACCCATATCTGATAGGTCTTTTTCTTTCTCTCTGAGATCTTCTAGTTGATTGAGTTGAGGATTCTGGAATATCCTCTAGTTGCTTCATGTTCATCTTTCCTTTGGACTTTCATGCCTTGAATTCTTCAATATTGATTGTGTCATCATCTTCTGAACTTGAGTCTTCCTTCTGGATTGGTTCCTCCTTTGAGAGTTTTGGAAACTCCTCTTCCAAATCATAGGGTAGACTAACCTTCCTGCAATAGAAACGGAATCAGTGCACTCATTGGAATCAGATCCTTCATGGTTGCATGAGGATACTCATCTATGGATGTGTAAAGTAGCCAAACAAGAGGAAGAACAGTTAGAAGCCAGAACTTTAGGTTGAGAACAACATCCACGAACTCTTCAAGACCCAGCTTACGCACCTGTAGTATTTCCAAATGAGGAGTTTGAACCTCATGGTTGGGCAGAAATCCTAGCAACCATGGATGTAGCCATCAATGAAGAACAATGGACACCCCACTATGACGAGGATGGCTATGACATCTCAGTCTTCACGATAGAGCCGTTCATGTGTGATTCAATTTTAGAAGAGTGTGAACCTAACACTGATGCATTTGAGGATGCGAGCGATTTCGATCTAGAGTCAATTATAATGGATCCGCCTTTTGCATAAGAGGAAAAATATTTCTATGAAGTAGAAACCTACCCTCAGAGACATGAAGAACTTATGAATGATGTGAGGTTAACCACAGAAGTGACTGTCAAAAGTGAAGGGAAGAAAAGAAAGAAGAAAGAAACCATGTGAGAAGAAGAAGAATCTTTGTTTGAGGTTCCCGATAACTTCAAAAAATATGAAATAGAAGATAGACGAATCATGCTACGAATGCCTAACAGAAAAGCTGACACTGGAGAAGTATATGATAACCGAGAGAAAACCAAAAAAATAATAGTTGCCATAGAAGGAGAAGAAGAGAAATGTACCTACATAGGGCATGATTTGACAACTGAAGAAGAAGAAGAATTAGTTGCCCTATTGCACGAATATAGAGATGTGTTCGCTTGGAGTTATAAAGACTTGAAAGGAGTAGATACGGATATATGTTCTCATAGAATCCCTATGACTCCAGATGCAAAAGCTACGAAACAGAAACCATACACGTATAATGATAATTACGCTGCGAAGATTAAAGAGGAGATAGATCGTTTGATAGAAGCAAGATTCATTTACGAAATTGAGCATACCGAATGGGTATCCCCCATTGTGGTTGTGCCCAAGAAGAATGGAAAATTGCGTGTGTGTATTAACCTTAAAAAAGTTAATGCCGCCACGATTAAAGACAGTTATCCTCTTCCCATCACAGAACATTTATTGGAAAGAGTTGCGGGCAAGGAAGTTTACAGCTTTCTTGATGGATTCTCAGGCTATAATCAAGTAGCCATTGCTCCAGAAGATCAACACAAGATGGCTTTTGCCACAGAATGGGGCATATTTGCATTTTGTGTGATGCCTTTTAGCTTAACAAATGCACCCGCCACTTTCCAGCGACTCATGTGTCATGTTTTCAAGGAATTCTTACGCAAGAATTTGGAAGTTTATGTCGATGACCTATGTGCTCATTCGAATCTAAGGCAGACTCATATCCTAGAATTAAGATAAGTATTTGACAAATGTCGAGAATATCAGGTTTTTCTGAACCCAGAAAAGTGCGTTTTCATGGTTCAGACAAGGAAAAATTCTAGGACACATTGTGTCAAAGAATGGAATTTCGACAGATGAAGAAAAAGTGAAGGTGATTGCAGAACTACCTAGAACAACTAACGTAAAAGAGGTACAAGCATTTATGGGTCATTGCGGTTATTATAGACGATTCATACATATGTATGCAATCATAGCCAAGCCTCTGTACTCTCTTTTGACCAAGTTTGAATGGACAGATGAGTGTGAGGATTCATTCAATGAACTTAAACGATGTTTGTGCTCAGCACTTATATTAACAACCCCGGATTGGAGCAAGCCATTCCATGTATATGTGGATGCATCCAATTATGCCATAGGATGTGTGTTAGCACAACCCACGAATGAAGGTAATATAGACCTCCCCATAGCTTATGCGAGCAGACAGTTGAACGCAGTAGAAAGAAATTACACCACTACAGAACGAGAAGGATTAGGAATGGTCTACACCGTAAAGAAATTCAGGCATTATTTGTTGGCAAATAAGTTCAAGTTCTTTACAGATCATCAAGAATTACTGTATTTAGTCAATAAGCCATGTAACACAGGACGATTAATACGTTGGTTTCTATTACTCATGGAGTATGATTTTGAAGTGGTAGTCAGGAAAGGAAAGACCCATCTTAGAGCTGACCACCTTTCAAGATTTACCACAGGAGAAGATCCTCAAGGAATAGTGGATGAATTACCAGATGCGTACTTGTTTAACCTCGAGATAGCACCAGAATGGGCTAAGTCGATAGTCCCTATTCTCAGCTATGGACCCAAGAATCCTAGGATAAGGATCAAAGAAGGAGAGATTACCAAATCTCAAAGATATCAAATCATAGCAGGAAGTATATATAAACAAGATAATCAAAAGATTCTTGCATGTTGTGTAGATGAATCAGAACATGTGAATTGGTTGCAATTAGCACACACAGGTGCATTAGAGAAACATCATTCGAAACATCGTACATTGTAGACTCTGCATAGACTAGGAGTATATTGGCCTTCTATGGAAGCAGACATCTACAAGTTGTGTAAAGAATGCCCTGTTTGTTGTGAAAGACCACAAGTAGAACCTTTAGTGACATACCTGAGGATGAAAACATTCCCTCAAGGAATGACCTTAGCACGACAACGTAGTCTAGAGCATGAAGCTCAAGAGTATTTACTTATTGGCGATAATCTATACAAACGAGGACGAGACAGATACTTAAGACAATGTGTTCATGAAAGCGATTATCTGAGCGTACTAGAGACTGCACACCAAGGTGTTGCACGAGGTCATTTTGGACCCGATAGGATAATCAAATGTTGGTTCAGGACAATCAACAATTGATGTTTTGATATGGAAATGAAGTCAAGGATTTGAGAAGAGAACAAGTTGTGAAGCATGAAGGAAGGACATATTCAGAAGTTGAAAAATGTGTACACATATGTACATTATTTTAGAGATAGTTCACTTATATCTTTGAGTAGTCATAAGCTTGTAAATATTTTTGCCTATATATATACTATGAAAAAATGTCGGGGATAGTGTGAGAGAGCATGAGAATAGAGTAATTAGGAGTTGTAAGACATACAGAGTACACCTATCATTCATGGAGATAACATGAGTTCATTGTATTTAGCTGCTAATCCTGTTTTTCATGCCAGGACTAAACACATTGAGATTTAGTATCACTTTCTAAGAGAGAAGGTGATGGATAAAGAGATTGAAGTCATACATACTTCAACAAAAGATCAGATAGCTGATATGCTAACAAAAAGCTTGGATGGACCAAAGCTACAAAAATTCAAGGACATGGCATGCATAAAGAAGATAGAGAAAACCTCAATTGACGATTATGGGGGAGCTGTTGGTGCAGGACAATCAACAATTGATGTTTTGATATGGAAATGAAGTCAAGGATTTGAGAAGAGAACAAGTTGTGAAGCATGAAGGAAGGACATATTCAGAAGTTGAAAGATGTGTACACATATGTACATTATTTCAGAGATAGTTCACTTATATCTTTGAGTAGTCATAAGCTTGTAAATAATTTTGCCTATATATATACTATGAAAAAATGTCAGGGATAGTGTGAGAGAGCATGAGAATAGAGTAATCAGGAGTTGTAAGAGTCATTAGACATCTTAGAAGTGAGTTAAGACTCTCTCATCACTCAGTTGTAAATTTCTCAGAAATGAAGAAAATGTTGCACCCGATATTTCTGAGTTTTCTCCTTCTATGTTAGATCTTTTGTGAAATGCTTTTGTATAAGTCTAAGTCTATAGGTGATTCAACTCTGTACAAATTTTCAGTTTCCAATTGTGATCAGGCTGAAAGAATTGAGTGTAGGAACATTTGCATATGTAAATGAGAAGAAGTGAAGTTACAAGAGGCACAAAATTCGATATGAATGTTTTGATCAATTCTCCTTCCACAGTGTAAAGTTTTGAGCAAGCAAGCACTCAATCTTTAAGTTGGAAGGTAAGCTATTTGTGGCTAAAGGCATTTGCAGAAACGGGTTCTAGATTGAGAGAACCAAAGGTTTAAAGTCATAGGTGTCTAAATCGACTTCTGAGTAGAACAATTTTAGACATAGGTGACTTGTTGAGATCATTTCTCAAGATCTACTGAATCTTTTGGAGTGATTCAACTTGGAGAAGGTGCACAATCTATAGGGGATATGTTGTACAAAGTTTGATAAAAAACTTTACACATTTGATAAGGCAATGAGTTAATTATGTGCAGCAGACTTTCTGTGTAATCACCTTCTTCACAGTTTGTTCAAGAATTTGACAATTGAGTATTAATCTTCTAAAATTGTTAAAGGTTTGAGTTATTCTTGTTATAGAGGTGCTCTAAATACAAGAGTACTTGTTCTTTTGGAGATTAACACTCTCCATCATCAAAGCCATCCTCTTTGCAGGATTATGGTGGCCCACTCTTCACATGGATGCACATACCTATATTAAGAGATGTGATGTGTGCCAAAGAACTCAATATCCTACTCGTAGAGATGAAATTCCATTGAAACCCATGATGGGAGGACGTGCATTTTCTAAGTGGGGTATAAACTTTGTAGGACCCATTAGCCCCCCTACAAAAGGTACACATGCTGAATACATTATTGTTGCGACAGATTATCTTACCAAATGGGTAGAGGCAAAAGCCACGAAAAAGAATGATGCACACACGAGTGCAAAATTCTTATTTGAAAATGTCTTTACAAGATATGGATTGCCTATAGAGTTAGTGAGCGATCGAGGAACTCACTTTCTAAACCAAGTCATTGAATATTTGTTACATGATTTTATGGTGATTCACAAGAAATCCGCACCATATCATCCTCAGGCCAATGGTCAGGCTGAAAGCACTAACAAGATCCTTTGTAATGTACTGACGAAACTCGTGAACAACAAATGTTCAAATTAGGACAAACAGTTACACCACGCTATTTGGGCATATCGAGTGGCCTACAAGACCGTACTCAATGCAACTCCCTTTCAGATGGTTTTTGGTCAAAATGCTGTGCTTCCTTTGGACTTCTTGATACCGACCCTTAAGGTTGCACATGAACATCAGTGGGCCGACCATGAATTATCAGCAATAATAATGGACTTGGAACGATTAGGAGAAACCAGGCTGAGAGCAGCAGTAGGAATATACGCAGCAAAGAAGCAACACAAAGCATATTTTGATGCACATGTGAAAGATAAAGGCTTAAAAGAAGGAGATTTAGTCTTAGTATATACGCTGAAGCAACACACACGGAAATGAGAAAAGCGAGGTTATGGACCTATGATCATTAATAGACTCTCGATAAGTGGAGCAGTACAATTAGCCACCTTAGAAGGAGACATAATGCCTATTTAGATTAGTGGCTGTAGAGTCAAGTTATATCAAGAACCTCTTACTGAGGATATGCTTAGACGACTCACGTTGGCAAAGAAGCGTAAGGAGGAAGAAAATAGAATACGCGCAAAAGCTCAGGCAGAAGCTATAGAACACATTAAGTGCATGAAGCTAAGAAGACAAGGACTAGGGGGAGAACATTATAACCATCTGGAAACAACACCCAGATACCCCATGGCCATGTGTCAAGCAAAGTCAAGTACACATCCTAGCATAGTGGATAGGAGACCATTCATTACAGTCAGGCTAGAGCACGACACTTCTTGCCAAGAGCTCAGGGCTTTAATTGATTCAGGTGCTGCGACTAGTGCAATTATATGGTCCCACTATAAGGACTCGGGAATAGAAATGCAGCCAATTGAGGCATACCTCATAGGGCTAGGAGGCATGGAAACCCCTTGCATGGGTGAGGTGGATCTTCCTATCCTCATAGACGAAGTGACCTTGACAGTGAAGCTACTAGTGTGCCATGATGACGACCTGATAGAACCCCTAATCCTTGGCCAAGATTGGCTATACGATTACTCAGTGGACCTAAATCTTAGACAATGCTCCTTGCAGATTGGAACCTTAGATCAGAAGCGAGTGATACCGCTTGACTTCCCTAATGGAAATCCACCTGAGATATGTAACCCTAGACCATATGAACAACATGGGAAGGAAGACTGGAAGATCTTTGGTCAGATGAGTCAAGTTACGTCTACACCAACCCACACCGGCCTGGCGACGGACAATTTTCAATCAGAAGGATGTCAGGAGATTTTCCCTTGGGCTTCCTGCAAACTAGAAGGGGCAACCACCCAACCGCTTGGTCAAATGGACACCATCAGCGGTCAAATGGACACCATCAGTGGTCAAATGGACACAATCAGCGGTCAGGTGGGTTACATTAGCGGACAAATGGGGACCATTGCAGGTCAGGTGGACTTCATCAGCAGCCACATGGGCAAAACACCCTGCAGTGCCCATCCTTCCACACTTACTACGGACTGGCCTAGATTAATAGTACGAAATGGAGCACTTCCTAATGGGCAGGTTTTGCAAGTGTTGGACCTCCCTTCTTTTCCAAATCAGAGTGTCCATACGACCTCTCAACCTCAACCACTAAGGAGTCAACCACGACGAAGGAACCCAGACCGATGACAATATCAGACGACACAAGGAAGAAAGCAGCAGTGGCAATATCACAAAGCAAGAGGCACAAGAAAAATATGGGTGCCAAAAGAACAGAAAACATCGACTGATTTCAACAACGTAGACATTGATACAAAGAAGTCAAGGCAGAAGCAGAATCAGTATCCAACATCTCCTAGACCTTCTTCCACAAGTTCGAACATTCGACATATTTGGATCGCCAAGAAGTACCTTATGAATCGACCCACACCCATGCAGATTTGGGTACCCAAGCAGTGTATTATAGCTCAACCCTCAAGCCATGTAATATATAACCCTCAGAAATCTCTTCACCCTTTAATCCCACCACATCGGATCTCAACTTTTGTCCCTCATCATAAACCTATCACCCACTCACAAACTCTTAGGAAGTGGATACTGAAACGTATCCAAAAATCTTCTCCTAACCCATTGTCTTACATAACTCCCACCCCGACTAATCTACAACCTTGTAATAACTCATTCACGACTGAACCTTGTACAAATCCACACTCTATAACCCACATCACTCGTAATAACAATCTCATAAAGCAATGTATGCATCATCTGAAGCATGTAGGTGTCTAGAGACCTGCATTAGTTTTGCAAGAAATCATTCCATAAACCACATCACAACACTCGGCTACAGGGGTTACACATCCGTTATGGAAAGGGATTGCAGTCTCACTTTAATGGGATCATAATTAATTTCCATACTAATGTGTTAATCTTATGTAGCAGATATACTACGCATTCGCATCAATCATCATGCAGGCAGAAGGACCATCAGAAGTTGGCCCCAGTGTACCCATGGCCAATATTGGAGAACTACTAGCAGAGCCCCATCCTACGGCTCAACCACCAGAATTTCAAGGATTTCTAGGACCTATGCCAACTGACGACCCTCCTAGGGGTTATACTGAAAAGATTCATCACAATTCTCTTTGGTTTCAAGGGCTAGCAGGCCCATTGGTAGATGAAGGTTTCATTTTTGAAGCCAATTTGGCGTTTGATCACCGTACTTGGGCCAAGTACCAATTTTTCTCAAGAGAATTCGAAAGACTTAACGCATGTTTGGGCAAGAGCGGGCTTCACAGAATATTTTAGTGATCCTTTGCCTAAACCCAACTTCTATAGATGTTATTACTTAATCACCACTTTGACAGCTTCGGAGAACAAGGATCTACCAGGAACATTCATTTTGCCGTCGTTGGTAAATGATCCGCCATATAAGAGGTTTTACCTTTCTAAAGATCTGATTCGCGCTGCAATCAAGATCCATGGTACGCACACTCCAACAGAACGAGAAAGGCTGGTAGCCAATGAAACATGGAGATGTTACTAAGTGGGAAGATATTTCAGCAATCACACCTAAGCTCTCTAAACCATTGAGGATATGCATGCAACATTTCGCTTTCCCCGCTCAGGATAGATTTACCATGCCCCACAAACGTATATGGTTTGGTTTATGTTTAGCATGTACTGGACCCCAGACAGTTGATCTGGCTAGCTGGATAATTGATCAGATGTACTTAGCACAACATAGATGGGAAAGAAAGAAGGTCATCAATGGATGTTGCGCTCTTACAAGAATTGTATATATGTGCTTGGCATACGACTTGCCAATCGAGCGTGCAATGATGAGTGAGGAGTTAAAAGCATTCAAAGGGACAACAAAGAAAGCTAGGAAGGCTAGCAAAGGTCGAGCAAGAAAGCGCATGAGAGGTACTATCCCATGCCTACAGGTCCCAGAATCACCGTCACCGCAACCCTCGCCATAACAGTCTCTGACAAAGGCTCCTACAACTGTACAACCTATTCGCATACGCTTATCAAGACCGATCATGATAGAAGGCACTTCTAGTGCGATTACCTCACAACCAACATCAGTTCAGGAACCGACCACCACTACAGCAGAAGTTCCCACCACTATTGGTGCGGAAGCTTTTTCTTTTCCGATACCTAACTTGGAAGCGGAACCCATAGATACAACATTTGATTTTGAAATGCAGGATGCTTTCTCCAATGAATTTCAGTTTTTAGAAGGACATATATTTTCTCAAGAATATGAACGGCCAAGCTACCTGACCACGCCCCGAGACCAACCACAAGGACAAGTAGTATCTAGTTCTGAGGACGAAAGAATAGAAACCGATGAAGATGATGGAGATGACGAAGCCAGCCAGGGCACTCATGAATCCCAAGAACATGTGCAGAAAGATGAACAAGGACATCATACCGACACCCAGGGTGATACCAGTACGCATGAAGATGAAACCTTTGAAGCAGTAGCTTATATGCTAGCCATCAAAAAGTTGTATCGCACCATGGAGAAAGTTTGGGCACATAAGAAATTGACTCAGGAAGAGAGTCAAACACTTATAGAACAGGAACTTGTCTTAGGTGGTTTCGAAGAAGTATACATCAGAGGCTTCAGAGAACTTGTTAAATCAGTGGGATCCACCGAAGCCTTAAGATATTTGCAGAGGAAATCGTTACCGCAGTATGACCCTCGCAGAGTTCGCTTACTAACCAAACCTGGTGAATACATTCGTCTACCCACAAGTGCACAATCTTCAGAACAAGCCAGGGAAGCACGTCTGATCCCTGAAGGCTCATTGGCAGAAGACACCATTATCATCGACTCCCCACCCCACACTACTACTATACATACCACTGTAACCAAAGTACCCACCACCCCAACCGCTCCTCTTTCACCTCCCGTATCTCCAATCCCCCCTGTACATCCGATCTCTCCCAGACCATTCACATCTTTGGATAGCGTTGTAGCAGAAGCCTTCCTTACTTCCATTCACCCGACAATTCCCGCACCCACCCCACCTAGTTTTCCTCCTCGAACATCCACCTTTCTATCCAATCCAATTTTCCCTCCATCCTTCCCGTCCTTCCCCACATCTCCAAGGCCCCTTTTCCTATTTCCACCTCCATTAACCTTCTCCCCAGTCTCACCTCCCCGCCTAACTGCCTTTCCTCTTCCTTCTCTCCACCAAGCAGTCCAAGAGACCCCCTTTGTAAATTACTCTTCAACCTTTGTAAATCCAGTATTTACACCCATGCACGCACCCACTCACACCATTATTCACAGTCACCGCACTTGATACCACTTCGAGTGACATGGATATATCACCGCCCACTGCACCACCGATCACTTCATTCATGTCACCACCATATTTAGGCACCTCAAGTTTTTCCACTATCACCACAACATCCACTTTCCCACCCCCATTCCCCATTCCCTTTGCATCTACACCTACTGCATCTTCACTTAGCACACCATTAATATTATCACCCACTATAGATACTGCATTCCGACAGATGTTAACCTGCATGACACAAGTAAGAGATGAATTTGCATCTCTTGGCAATAATTATCGGACACTACAGCAGACAACGAATGATCTACAGTCGAAGCTTAATTCATTGTCGATCGACAATGCCTCATTGAACACCCGCTACCAAGAACTCCGAGAGGCATATCATAAACTTGAACTAGAAAGTGAAGAAAAGATGAAAGAGGCTGTCACAGATATCGATAACTTGTTAAGGGCACAGACTATTCGTAATGCAACATTAACGCAAAACATGGGCTTACTCAGATGACACTTGGCAGCAGCAAAAGAAGAGAATCAATGTTTACAAGAACAGAACAGAGAGAATTTAGAAGCTACCCTAGATCAACCCGACCAACCATTAAGCCCCAGTCGCTTTAAGGCCGTGCCCTCAAAATCCATGAAAATGTTGCTAGATGACCATGTCAGATTGTTAGATGAGTACGACAACATGAACGAGGAATATCAGAAGCCAAAAGAAGATCATAAACTACTCCAACTACGAGCACCAATACAACAAGGACTACCAGCTCCTGTGGACCCATCTCTTGACATCCTAGAGGAACTCAGTGCGTTAAGGGCCCAGGTATTAACCCTTCAATCACAGATAGCGGTATATGAAGCACCACCAAGGCCAGACTCCCCATCGGAACTACCAGCAGAGGAAGAAACAATCACTATTCCGGTAGAGTAAACTTTCGAACAAGCATATGAACCCCAACCCATCCCAGGGGGACGAGTCACGGCCGAAGGCCAGACGACTTTCAAACTTCCCACTCCCGCATGGATGAAGACGATCGAAGAACTTGGAACAACCCACTCAGCACGGGTAGAAGCGCAGCTACACGCCATGGCAATGATTGAAGAACGCATTTTACAGTCCCCATACTTCGGTCATTTGGCCCCTCGTAGATACATATCAGGGCATGAGCTTCAGTATAAACCTTATTTTATGTTAATGGTGGAATATCAGTTGGCCATAGAGAAAGAAACAGGCAAGAAACCCTCTCACGCTACTCAGTTTGAGCCTGACGATTTGCCACGGGATGCGCAGGAAGGAGAAATCTATCAACCAGATTGGTGTAAAGATTTATTACAAAAATATCCTGAGATGATGAGTACATGGGCCAAGGCACCACTACACTTAAAATACAACCCATGTTGGGGACCAGTGCCACATCGCCGTTCCTGGAAGGCATTTGCAATTAAGGTACAAAACAACAAGCAATGCCAAGATTGGCTAAACTACCCATACTTCACTCCACCCACAGGACCACCTACAGTCGGATACATGATGGCAACGATTCGTCACTGGCTCCCTCGCTTAAAACACATGGACGATATAGCAGCACACATGACTGTCATGATATTTGACATGATGCAGATGGTTTTTAAAGTCTTCAGACGCGTCAAGGCACCACATGTAAACACCCCGGGCTTCGAGCATGGTAACCTAGATCTTGCATATGATATGAGTACAATGCCATCGCTACGGGTGTGTTATGCCTGACATTGCAGAATTAAATACTTACGAGTGTGCTACAAGCAGACCTTCGAAGAAATCTTCACAACCGGTTTCTGGGAATACCATTCGGAAGTGTTCATCAGCAGGCCTACACACCTTTTGCAATTATTTGCCTGTGAACAGATGGTATATTCCACGCATTATCGACTCCCACCATCAGATGAACCGCAGCCCATTGATTGGGAGAAACTCGAGGCAGACTTGGCCCGAGGAATTTGAATATCAGAGCACACCCTCGCTCAGGACCTCCTACAGAATTGCATCCGATAGACCTCACAACAAGGTTCTATCGCGGACGATAGAAGCGAGAGGGAGGGCGGTGTTGGCAGTAGCCAGAGGCATAGAAGACGCGGAAGCATGTAAAGAGAGAGCATAACGAAGAAGCAGGGAGTCAGTCGAATCATTTTTTCAAAAAAATATATTTTATAAATACTTTTCAAAACCTCCAACAGTGATTTTCATCACTTTTGTACTCTATGTAACATAGAAAAACCCTCTTTGTAATTTATAGCTCCATTTTGTGCAAGCCTAGGAGTCCTCAAGCTTGACGAGCTTAGGTAGAATGAGCGTACCAATTTTGGTTATTTTTAGACACCGTTTGCCCTTTCAAATAGCATCTAGGACGTATTTTTTAACTATGCCGGTCGAAGATGTTCTGAGAGTCGACAAAACTGGCGCAGATTTCATGTTCAGAGAAATGAACATTACTCAGTGTGTGGTGTAAAGTTTTATACAAGTGAGGGCTTAAAATCTAAGTTGGAAGGTAAGCCATCTATGGCTAAAAGGTCTTGACCAAACGGGTTCGACATTGTGAGAACTGTAGCTAAGAAGTTGCAGGTGTAAAAGTCACTACTGCAGAGAAGGTGTTTTACACATAGGTAACTTATTTGTATGATTTCTCAGAGTATACTAAACCATTTGCAGAGATTTAAGTTGGAGAAGGTGCGCAATCTCAAGGCAAAGTGTTGTGCAAAGTTTTATCAAAAACTTTACAGGATTGATGAGTCAATTAAGGATTAATCTGCAGCAGACTTTTCTGAGAAGTTGAATTTTTCAGAATAATCAATTTTCTGATAAATTGGTGAATGATCTCTAAATTTGGTGGAGTCTAAAGTTAATCTTGATATAGAGGTGGTCTAAATTCAAGGTTAACTTGTTCTTTTGGAGATTAACACTCTCCATCAGTGGTATGAGAGCAGGTTGTGCCAAAATTGAAGTGAAGAAGACTCCGACTACTGCAGAAATACAAATCTTTACATCTTGAAGGTGCAAAAGGATAAAGGTTGAAGAAAACTTGAAGGTAGACACATTGAAGCTATCAAAAGGATCAGAAGGAGCGAGATTCAAAGTTAAGGTACATTTACTTCTCATAAAGATTAAAGAGTTGATAATACAGGTAAAGAAATAATTCGAGATAGTCTCCAAATTGAGAAGCTGGATAGAGAGAACTATCTTGCATGGTCAATAAGGATGGAAGCTCATCTTATGAGCAAAGATCTGATGGGATACATCACAGGAGATGAAGAAAAGCCAGAATTTAGAGACTCTAGTGTTCCAACTAGAGAGGAGCTTGCAGACTTGAAGAATTGGATGAAGAAGGATGCTCAAGCAAGGAGCATCATCTACATGGCAGTCAATGACTATTTGCTTCCTCACATTAGAGGACTTGAAAGTGCATGTGACATTTGGAATGCTTTGGAGGAGCATTTCCAAAACACAACCAAATCAAGGAAGGCTTCACTATGGGCAGAATTTACTACTTTCAAGAAGAAGGCCTCACAATCAATCTCTGATTATGTGACAAAGATGAAGGACATTGCAGATTCTCTAGGTGCAGTGGATGAAGATATTGAAGAAGACAAATTGGTAAGACAAATTCTCACAGGGCTAAGAGGAGATGAGAAGTGGAAGCCTTTCATCTTATCTACAGAACTTTCATTAGATCATTTTACTCCTGATTTGAATCAATTGTTAGGTCATATGCTAACTTTTGAGAATGATATCAAAGGAGATGTTGATAAGAGTGCAGGTCATGCAATGTACTCTAAAGACAAGAAGAAAGCTAACAAAGGAAAGCAACAATCAGGTGAAGAAGAAGGTACTTCAAACCAAGCAAATTTCATAAGAGGGAAAGGAAATGGCAGAAGTAGAGGAAGAGGCAGAAACAACAAAGATAATGCAAGAGCTTGTTGGATATGTGGTAAGACCAATCATCTATCTCATGATTGTTGGCACAATAATCAAAATAATGGTAATTATCAGAACTTTAATCAAAGAGCAAGAGGTGGTAGATTTCAGAGAGGAAATTTTAGAGGTAGAGGTGGTAGGAATTCTTTTGGAAGAGGTGGAGGAAGAAGCTTCCAAAACCAATCCTATAACAACACCTACTACAACTATGCATCAGATCAGAAGGAGGATTCGACTCTCATTATGAATGCAACATATGAGACCTAACATGAGGACATGAGAGTGTTCTACATTGATTTAGGATGTAGTAATCATTTAAGTGGAAATATTGCCTTGATGACTGACCTAGATCATAATGCAATTAATCATACAGTTCAGACAGGTGATAATACAAAGCATAAGGTAAAGTCAATTGGTTCAGTCAAAGCTAAGGATGGGAGCACTCTTCTGAGTAAGGTTCTTTATGTTCCCACAATTCCAAAGAATTTGATCAGTGTAGGTCAAATTGTGGAAAAAGGATATGAGGTAAGGTTCACCAATGATGGAGTCTATGTTGAAGACCCTAGTCAAGGGTATAAACAGGTTGTTACAGGAAAGAAAGAAGGAAGGCTCTTCACATTGAAGGTACAAGGAAATGTTGGACATGCTATGTTCACATATGGAGAGCAGAAGGTGTCAGAATTGGATCTTTGGCACAAAAGACTTGGACACTTTAATGAAAGAGGTATTAAAGAAATGATTAACAATGATTCAGTGCTTGGATTGCCTAATATTGCAGGTCAACACATGACATACAGATGTGAGGCATGTCAATTAGGTAAGGCTCATAAGCAATCCTATTCCAAGTATGGGTTTATGTATTCAGAAAGACTTGAATTGGTGCATACAGATGTGTGGGGTCCTTCAAAGGACTTTAGTATAAATGGTTCAAGATATTATGTCATTTATGTTGATGATGCTACCAGGTGGATCACAATTTATGTGATTAAAGAAAAGTCAAAAGTGTTTAATACATTTAAACATTATCATGCATATGCAGAAAGGATTACAGGTCAAAAATTGAAGAGACTAAGGTCAGATGGAGGGGGAGAGTATTTTTCAAATGAATTCAATGATTACTTGTGGAATGCAGGTATAAAGAGAGAAGTTACTTGCAGGTACTCTCCTCAACAAAATGGGGTAGCAGAAAGAAGAAATAGGACTCTTGTTGAGTTTGCAAGGTCCATGATGAAAGAGAAGAATTGTCCAAATTATTTGTGGGCAGAGGCTGTAAATACAGCTACTTATTTGGTAAATAGATTGCCTTGTAAAGCTTTGCAAGGCATGACACCATATGAAGCTTGGTGGGGTAAGAGACCTACCTTGGATCATTGCAGAATAATTGGATGTTTGGCATATGCATATGTGCCATCTCAATTGAGGTATAAGTTGGAGCCCAAGGCAGAAAAGTATGTATTCATTGGTTATGATGATAAGCAAATGGGATACAGGTTGTGGAGTCCATCCACAAAGCAATTCCTTGTATCCAAGGATGTTACATTTGATGAGCAAGGTACTTGGTATGCAGGTAAATATAATGTACATGCAGATGATGAAGAAGTAGTGGATCAAAGGAAAGGTAAAGCAAAGATTCAATTACTTGATGAAAGTGAGAACAATGAAGTACAGGTTGAAGTTGAAGAGAGGCCAAGGTTTGATCCAAAATGTGATGAACCAGAGACTTCAAGAAGTGCAGAAGTTAGGAGGTCATCTAGGCACAAATGGCAACCTACAAGGTATAGCTATGACACCTCATTCTTGACTACAAGATTATGCTTATTTGGTAAAAGCAGATGAAGATCCATCTACATATGATGAAGCCAAAGGCAAGAGAAATTGGGAAGAAGCCATGCAAGAAGAGTATGATGCATTGATAGAGAATCAGACTTGGGATCTGGCTCCTAAACCTAATAGCCAAAAAATTATTGGATGTAAGTGGGTTTACAAAACAAAAAGATTTGCAGATGGAAGTGTGTCTAGGTACAAAGCTAGACTTGTTGTGAAAGGGTATGCACAGACATATGGAGTGGACTATGATGAGACTTATAGTCCTGTGGCAAAGATGACAACAATCAGAACCCTCATAGCACTTGCTGCTTGCAAAGGTTGGAAGTTATCTCAATTAGATGTTAAAAATGCTTTTTTGAATGGTTATATTTCAGATGAAGTTTACATGGAGCAACCAGATGGATTCAAAGATCAAGTGAATCCAAATTATGTGTGTAAGCTCAAGAGAGCTTTGTATGGATTAAAGCAGGCCCCAAGAGCATGGAATTATAGGCTTGTAAAGTTCTTAAATGATCTTGGATTTCAAGCATCAAAGGCAGATAGTAGCTTGCTAGTCAAAGCAAGTGAAGATGGATTCATTTATGTCTGTATTTATGTTGATGACATAATACTTACAGGAGCAGATGATAAAGGAATACAAATGATCAAGAAGCAGATGCAGAAAGAGTTCAAAATCAGTGATTTGGGGAACTTATCATTTTTCTTGGGAATGGAGATTTCTTATACTCAACATGGAGTATATGTGACCCAAGAAAGGTATCTTAAAAATTTGCTAACCAAATTTAAAATGGAAGATTGCACGGTTGCACCCACACCATTGGAAGTGAACCATAAATTATCTAGATTTGGAGGAGAAGAATTCAGAGACATGAAGCTTTATCAAAGCTTGGTTGGTAGCTTGATTTATGCTATATTAACAAGGCCTGATTTGTCATATGCAGTTGGTGTACTTTCACAATTCATGCATTGTCCTAGAAAGGAACATTGGATTGCAGGACAAAGAGCACTTAGGTACATCAAGGGTACACTCAGAGAAGGGTTGTACTATGGATTTACTTCTGATACAAGAGTGAAAGTTTATAGTGATGCAGATTGGGCAGGTAATGTGGATGATAGAAGATCAACACATGGATATTTGTGCTATGTAGGAGACAAATTGATTTCATGGTGTTCTAAGAAGCAACATACAGTTGCTTTGTCATCTACAGAAGCAGAATATAAAGGTATGGTGGAAGTTGCAAAGGAGGTAATATGGCTAAAGACACTTATGAAGGTGTTTGATGTGATTCAAAGTATTCCTATTGTTTGTGGAGACAATATGAGTTCTCTATACTGGACAGCTAATCCTGTGTTTCATGCTAGAACTAAGCATATTGAAATACAATATCATTTTCTGAGAGAGAAGGTCATTGATAAGGAGATTGAAGTCATACACACTCCTACAAAAGATTAACTTGCAGATATGATGACAAAAAGTCTAGATGGACCAAAGCTACAGAGATTCAAGGATATGGCAGGTATAAAGAAGGTTAGAGAAACCTCAATTGATGATTGAGGGGGAGCTGTTGGTGCAGACCAATCATCAATTGAAGATTTGAAGGACAAAGGATGGAGATGAGATCAAGTTTTGAAGCAAAGAAGATAGCTACATTCAGAGGATGAATGATATGTACACATATGTACATTAATGAAGACATAGATCACTTATACTTTTGACTAGTCATAAACTTGTATATATTTACTTATAAATACTTTGAAAAAATATCGGGGCAGTAGTAAAGACAATAGTAGATCATGAGAATAGTGTATTGAGGAGTTGTAAGAGTGATTAAGTCTCTTAGAAGTGAGTGATTTGAAAATCCTCACTCAGATGTACTTTTTCTGAGAAATCAAGAAAACTTGCGCACGATGTTTTGCTGTCTGTTCCTTCTGTGTTTAATCTTTTGAGAAATCCTTTTGCACGTATCTAAGTCCATAGCTAATCTATCTATGGCTAGAGTTTGAGAGGCTAATTGTAATCAGGTTGAGAGAATTTAGTTTAGGAACATTTATATGTGAAGATGTTCTGAGAGTCGACAAAACTGGCGCAGATTTCATGTTCAGAGAAATGAACATTACTCAGTGTGTGGTGTAAAGTTTTATACAAGTGAGGGCTTAAAATCTAAGTTGGAAGGTAAGCCATCTATGGCTAAAAGGTCTTGACCAAACGGGTTCGACATTGTGAGGACTGTAGCTAAGAAGTTGCAGGTGTAAAAGTCGCTAGTGCAGAGAAGGTGTTTTACACATAGGTAACTTATTTGTATGATTTCTCAGAGTATACTAAACCATTTGCAGAGATTTAAGTTGGAGAAGGTGCGCAATCTCAAGGCAAAGTATTGTGCAAAGTTTTATCAAAAACTTTACAGGATTGATGAGTCAATTAAGGATTAATCTGCAGCATACTTTTCTGAGAAGTTGAATTTTTCAGAATAATCAATTTTCTTATAAATTGGTGAATGATCTCTAAATTTGGTGGAGTCTAAAGTTAATCTTGATATAGAGGTGGTCTAAATTCAAGGTTAACTTGTTCTTTTGGATATTAACACTCTCCATCAACAATTACAACAACCATAATGGTAACTACCAAGGAGGATTCAGAAATAGGAAAGACTACAACAACTACACAGAGGAGCAAGATGACTCCCTATTGATCATGAATATGACTTCCAAGTCAGGTATCAATGATGATCATCTATCTTATATTGATTCAGGGTGTTCTAATCATGTAGCTGGCAATGTGGCACTACTCTCTGATCTTGAGGAACCCAAGGGCAAACATCAAGTACAGATAGGTGATGATACTAAGCATTCTGTAGTAAAGATTGGAAATGTAAAAACTTGTGATGGTAACCAGAATCTATTGAGCAGGGTACTTTATGTACCAACCATTACCAAAAACTTAATGAGTGTTGGTCAGATTGTGGAGAAAGGTTTGCAGGTCAGGTTCAATCAACATGGAGCATATGTAGAGGACCCAAGACATGGATTCAAAAGGATAGCCAAGGGAGAAAAATCAGGTAGATTATTTACTTTTGAGTTAGAAGACAAAGGGTTCAAGGTAAGCAGAGATGTCATCTTTGATGAGAATGACTCATGGTATGAGAATAACTGCAGGAAGGTTAGTCTACCCTATGATTTGGAAGAGGAGTTTCCAAAACTCTCAAAGGAGGAACCAATCCAGAAGGAAGACTCAAGTTCAGAAGATGATGACACAATCAATATTGAAGAATTCAAGGCATGGAAGACCAAAGGAAAGATGAAGATGAAGCAACTAGAGGATATTCCAGAATCCTCAACTCAGTCAACTAGAAGATCTCAGAGAGAAAGAAAAAGACCTATCAGATATGGGTATGATACATCTCTTGTTACTAAGCATTCAATTTATCTTGCAAAGGACTTTTTAAGTGAAGAACCAGGTTCATAGCAAGAGGCAATCACCAAACCAGAATGGAAAGGAGCTATGGATGAAGAAATAGAAGCTCTCAAGGAGAGTGACACATGGGACTTGGTACCCAAGAAGGACTCTATGAAGGTGATAGGATCCAGATGGATCTACAAACTAAAGAGGAACTCTAATGGTACAATCAACAGGTACAAAGCTAGGTTGGTAGCTAAGGGTTTTGCACAAACCCAAGTCATTGATTATGAGGAGACATTTTCTCCTGTGGCTAAGATGCCAACAATCAGATTATTGGTGAGTGTAGCTGCTTCCAAAAATTGGAACATGTACCAATTAGATGTCAAGAATGCTTTCTTGAATGGATGGATATCTGAAGATGTCTACATGTCACAACCACCTGGCTATGAAGATCCCAAGAAGGTAAATTATGTTTGTAAATTGAAGAAGGCTCTATATGGATTGAAGCAGGCACCTTGAGCATGGAACTATAGGCTGACAACATACCTCCAAGACCAAGGGTTTACTATGAGCAAGGCAGATACTTCATTGTTTATCAAAAGGAGCAATTCAGAGGTAATCTATCTCTGTGTTTATGTTGATGACATCATCATTACAGGTAATGATGTCCAAGGAATCAGAAGCATAAAAAACCAGATGATGAAGGAGTTCAAGATCAATGACCTTGGATTATTGAAGTACTTTCTAGGACTTGAATTAGTTTATACTAATTCAGGTATATATATCACTCAGAAAAAGTATGTACAAGACATGTTGAAGAAGTTTAACCTGCAGGATGCTAAAGTCTCAAGTACTCCAATGGAGGTCAACCTAAAGCTAAGTGCTCATGAAGGGGATGAAGTCCAAGACGTTACAAGATATCAAAGTATGGTAGGTAGTTTGAATTATGCTACCTTGACCAGAATTGACATAGCATATGGAGTTAGTGTGCTAAGTCAATTCATGCACAAACCAAGGGTACCTCACCTTGAGGCTGCAAAGAAGATCTTGAAGTATCTAAAGGGAACTCAGAACCATGGTTTGTACTTTCCTTATACATCAGATATTGACATTAAAGTGTATTCAGATGCAGATTGGGCAGGATGCAAGGATGATAGGAGGAGCACATCAGGATACTTATCTTTTGCAGGTGATAAACCTATTTCTTGGTCAGCCAAGAAACAACCAACAGTGGCATTATCATCCACTGAAGCAGAGTATAGAGGGCTAGCCAATGCCACTCAAGAATCTATTTGGTTAAAGCTTTTGTATACAGAGCTAGGCCTATACACTAGGCCCCCAATTATCCTTGGAGACAACACAAGCTCTCTTCACCTTGCAGCTAATCCAATATATCATGCTAGAACAAAACACATAGAGTCTCATTACCACTATGTGAGAGAGAAGTTGCTAAGCAAGGACATTCAGTTGACTTATGTGTCAACAAATATGCAATGTGCAGATTTACTCACTAAAGCCTTGGATGGGACCAAACTTTGCAGATTCAAATCTATGATTGGACTACAGGATATTCTTGAACATTGAAGATGAAGACTTAAGCCAAAATGTTTGGCCTGAGGGGCAGCTGTTGGTGTAAGTTACAAGCCTACACATTTGGCTTGGAAGCTCTCTTGAAGACTCAACATATGAGAAGAATCATAGGAACATGTGCTTAGGATTTATTACAAATTTATCTTATGTAAAAGTCTAAATGACTTGGAATCTTCATGTTACACCTACTTGATTGATTCGTGGAAAAGTAGAACATATGATTGAGGGAATATCTCCATACTGTTAGATGCTTGATTGAAGGGAGCCAAGGATTCAAATTTGAATTCAAATTCTTAGTCATCATGGATAAAAAGGTGACCAAAAAAAGTCGCGGTGTGTGAGTCCTCCCGAGCTTCATTCTCTGCTATCATTGAGTGTGTGAGAGAGCTACACCATAGCCCACACCTCTCTACCTCATTAGGCAATGCTTGGCATGCCAATGAGTTTGTAAACCAATGTGAATTAATAGATACATTTACATATATCATCTTTGTGTTCTCTGTTTGATCACTCCAAGGTCTGTCAACTTCAAAGAGGCATATCTCAGTGCCTACTTCACCAAATCAAGTGATTCAAAGCTTGGTGGATCCAGCTCAAAGCATACTACAAGCATGCAAAGTTTTAAGCAACTTGGTTCAGCCAATCTCGAGAAATTGTCGTCGAAGTGCTCACTGGTATTTGTCTACATACTTCCTAAAAAGTCGGGGATGTCCATAAAATTTGCTAAAGTGATTTCTCCTAGTATAGTTTATCATTTTGAATGATTCCACTTGCAAATGGTAGCTTACTAAGCTAATAGAATACCTCTAGAAGGAATTTTGCCAATTGTAAGTGTACTGGTCATACTGAGTGAAAGACTGAGCAGGTATCAACACCAAAATAGAAAGTTTTCTAGCTTTGTGATTCACAAACTCATCTGTTTTGATCAAGTCATTACTCAAACCTTTTCCAAAGTACATCTAGCATTTCTTGGTATCATTTGGAAGCTAAGGGTGTCTACTAATCATATCTGGAGTCACTGAGGGCTGGTGCAAAGCAGGATTAGTAGCACCTACTTAATCTTCTGGAGGATCCATCCATCTTTCCCAACATCCATCTGACCTTAGTCTCTTCAACTTTTGACCTGTAATTCTCTTTGCATACACATGATAATGTTTGAATGTATTGAATACCTCTAACTTATCTTTGATCACATAGATAGTGATCCATCTGGTAGCATCATCAACACAAATCACATAATACCTTGAACCATTGATACTGAAATCCTTTGATGGTCCCCACACATCTGTGTGTACCAACTCAAGCTTCTCTGAATACATAAAACCATGCTTGGAATAAGATTTCTTATGAGCCTTACGTAATTGACATGCCTCACATCTATATGTCATATGTTGACTTGCAACATTAGGCAATCCAAGCACTGAACCATTGTTAACCATATCTTTAATGCCTCTTTCATTAAAATGTCCAAGCCTTTTGTGCCAAAGATCTAACTCTCAGATCTTATGTCCTCCATAGGTATACAAGGCATGACCAATGTTACCTTGAATCTTCAATGTGAAGAGTCTTCCTTCTTTCTTCCCTGAAACAATTTGTTTATACCCATTGCTAGGGTCTTCCACAAAAACTCCTTCATTAGTGAACCTAACTTCATAACCTTTTTCAACAATTTGTCCTACACTTATCAGATTCTTTGGAATTGTAGGAACATACAAAACCTTACTCAAGAGAGTACTTCCATCCTTGGCCTTCATTAATCCAATTGACTTCACATTGTGCTTTGTATTGTCACCTATTTGAACTACATGATTAGTTACCTTATTCTCCAAATTAGTCATCAAAGCTATGTTGCCACTTAGGTGATTGCTACACCCTGAGTCAATGTAGAAGACTCTTTGATCTTCACTTTGCCTTTCACAAGTTGCATTCAATATCAATGTTGAATCCTCCTTCTGATCTGAAGCATAATTGTAGTAGGTATTGTTGTATCGTTGACTTTGGAATCCTCTACCTGCATTTCTTCCAAAGTAGCCTCTACTACCTCTATCTATAAAATTACCTCTTTGATTTCTGCCACCTCTTCCTCTTGAATTAAAATTCTGATTATATTCACCATTATTCTGAGTATTATGCCAACAATCATTAGCTAAATGATTTGTCTTACCACAAATCCAACAAGCTTTGCCTCCATCTTTATTACTTCTGCCTCTTCCTCTACCTTTGCCACCTCCTCTTCCTCTTAGGAAGTTAGCTTGGCTAGTTGTACCTTCATCTTCATTTCCTTGTTGCTTCCCTTTGCTATTCTTCTTCTTATCCTTTGAATACATTGCTTGACCTGCACTTTTATCACCATCACCTTTGACATCCTGCTCAAAGGTTAACATGTGTTCTAGCAACTGATTTAAATCAAGAGTAAAATGATCTAGTGATAATTCAATAGACAAAATGAATGGCTTCCATTTGTCATCACCTCTAAAACCTGTAAGGATTTGCCTTACCAATTTATCCTCCTGAATATCTTCATCAACTGCTCATAATGCATCTGCAATGTCCTTCATTCTTGTTACAAAATGTGAGATGGATTGAGAGGCCTTCTTCTTGAATGTGGTAAATTCTGCCCACAAGGATGCCTTCCTTAACTTTGTGGTGTTTTGGAAATGCTCCTCCAAAGCATTCCATATATCACTTGCACTTTCAAGACCTCTAATGTGAGGTAGCAAGTAGTCATTAATTGCCATGTAGATAATGCTCCTAGCTTGAGCATCTCTCTTCATCCAAGTCTTTGACACTTGCAACTTCTCAAGATTGGTTCTCTCAAACTAGAACCCGTTTATGCAAATGCTTTTAGCCATAGATGGCTTACCTTCCAACTTAGATTTTGACTCCTCATTTGTGCAAAACTTTACACTGTGCATTGAGAAATGATTAATTCTTTGACCATCAAGATTGCACCTGTTTCAGAAGACACTCAACACTTCTTCACATATGAATGTTCCTACTCATAATTCTCTCAGCCTATTTACAATTAAAAGCTAAAAACTTGTACAGAGGTCAATCAACTATAGACTTAGACTTGTACAAAAGAATTTCACAAAAGATTCAACACAGAATGCGAACTCTTAGAAATATCGGGTGCAACTTTTCTTCATTTATGGAAAACTTTACATCTGAGTGATGAGAGAGATCTTACTCACTTCTAAAGTATCTAATGACTCATACAACTTCTAATTTCTCTATTCACATGCTCTCTCATATTTGTCCCGACATTTTTACTTGTATATATAGGCAAATATGTGCAAGCTCATAACCATACAAAACTATAAGTGAGCTATCTCTGAATTAATGTACATATGTATACACATCTTCATCCTTTGAACATATACTTTCTTTATGCTTCATATCTTGATTTTTTCTTCAATCCTTGACTTCAAAACTTCAATTGTTGATTGCCTTGCACCAACAGTATAGAAGTTTTGAACTGCTTATATGCAGCTCCTAAACCACGAAGGCACACTTCCACCTTATCATCATCATCTACATTCACGCCAATAGATGCAAGTGACTCACATATGCTTTTGATTTTCAGAGTGTAGTCACTTATCGCCATGCTCTTTTTCTCCAATGTATGCAGCTTGTTCTTGAGTTGCAATTTCCGTGCCTTTGTATTGGTCTCGTACAATGTGACCAAACTGTTCCAAGCCTCTTTCAGAGTCTTGGCATCCTGTATGTGCCCAATCATGCTATCCTATATGCTAACAGATAGCCAATACATTACCTTTCGTGCTCCTTGATTCCATTCCTCATATGCTCTTATCTATTCTGTAGTCCAATTCCTCTCTGGTAACTGCAGAGCATTTTCATTCTCTCCTTTGATGTACTTCCAGTAGCCTTTTCCCATCGGGAAATTCGTCATTTTGAATCTCTAGGCATGGAAGTTGTTCTTGTCTAGCTTATCACTCATAAGCTGACTCATTCCATCTGTGTTTGCCATTTTTGCAGCAATACACAACACTGCAAACCACTACAAGCAACACTTCTACTTGAACAATGTCGCACTGTGACATGACAATTTGATCTCAGAAAAACACAGTTTTCGTGTATCAACAGTACAAGGAATCGCTTGAAATTCTGGATCTGGAATATATGAGTGTTGCCGAACACAACATAAGTTACAGTTTTTGAAACTGACCTGGTTTTTTTTGTGGGCCCCACCTTGGGGGCTTGAAACGGAGGTCAAGATGGCTCCGAAACTTCGATCTGACAAAAACAAGTGAACCTAAAGGGATAACTCTCAAAAATATTTTGAGGTCTTCTACCTTCATGCCGATTTTCGTAGCAAATGGAGGTCGTTTGGGAATCGCGTTTTCTCCACGCCTTGCTGCATACTCTTCACTGTTGCCTTCTCCACGAGCTCTCTACAGCCACGTTGGCTTTGATACCATGTCATGAGGAAGGAGATAAGGAAGAGAGCTCACACACACACTCTCACAATCAAAGAGAAGCACACACTCAGATTGAGGCAAGGAATAATGATCTTCTTCTTCTTCTTCTATTATATAAAAATGGAATGTACAAGAATGACCTAAAAACAAGAGTACAACAAGTGCAATATATAAAGATCGGTACGTAAGGAAAAGACTAATGTCCGCGAGTGAGTGAGCTGGCAAGAAATCAATGTGCCATCAATCTTGGTAGATAAATCTGATAATGCTCAGTGAAGTATCCCTAACATATATCGGCGTGACCACTATACATGTCAGAGAACCAAAAAACTGGTACGTGTCATCCTGGATCATCACATGTTGAGCTTGATATCTCAACACTCACGTCGTCAACAAAGGCCTGTCGGGGATGACAAAGTTCAGTAGGAGGGATGTGTGGAGGGAGAATCCAACAAGAAAAGAAGAAGAAGAAAATCAAAACACAAAATACCTCAATAAAAAGGCTCAACCTCTTCCCAAAGTGCCACAAGGCACGAATCAAGCTAAGGAAGACACAAGGAAAGAAAAGACAGAGGCCAAAATAATGCAATAGGTCCCAAAGGATGTAAAAAAGGATTTATAATAGGACCTTTGAAGCACCACCCATACTAAACGAGATACAATGTTTACCGATGGGTGCATGCATGGAAACCTGAAGTAATACAAAAACCCTAATGTGTGAATATAAGGAATATCAAGGATCAAACAGAAGCATTGGGCTAAAGCTTGGATAAGGTAACAAATTTTTTGAAATTCTTCAAGGCTTCCTCGACTACTGGTGGTGTGGAGTTAAAAGAAATACACATTGCCTCTGAATCTTTAGGGCCTCCTCGATGGCTGGTGATGTCTAGTTAAAAATACACAGGGAAATTATAGAATCAGGTGGGAGATAAAGAAGGGGAAAGATTTTAAGACAATCGGTCCATCTAAAGGCACCGGTTGTGCATCAGGGAAACCCACAGAAGCCTATCAATGGACGAGAAAGACTAAGAGGGGGAGAGTGTTGCAGAAGAAAGAAGTGAAGAAATGTGGACCCCAAAATTTTCATTTGTTAAGCCCGTTTTCTTTTCAAAAATTCTTTGTAAAACTTCAAAGAGCCATGTAAATGCTCTAGAGGAGTCCTCTGTTTCAACTGAAAAGCAAGTAACAGATATGATGACAAAGGCACTTGATGGAATAACGCTTTGCAAATTTAAATCAATGGTAGGTATTCAACCTATTAGAGAATGAAGACTCAAGCATACATTATCTTGATGGGGAGATATTGGAACATCAAGATTACACTATGCTTGAGGGGGATTAGCTCTACATCAAAAATTCATTATTTGAATTGTGTCAAAGTTTCCCATTGAAGAGATTTTTATTTGTGCTCACTTTTGGTATTTCTCATAAGGATTTTTTATGGATCCGTTACCAATGTAAAATCCTAGAGTTTTACACATTTAAAATGATAATAAGAGAGCTCACATTCCATGAATTTGAGGTGGTTGAACTTGACATCAATCAATCAATCAATCACTTAAAAGTAGATCAGATTGGATCTTCACTTTTCTTAGATTGTAGGAAAGTGAATTGATTCTCTTCAACAAACTATCTTGCCTTGATTTGAATTCAAAATCCACTTCTAAACTTCATGAAAGACTTCAAGAGTCTATATAAAGACTTCAAAACCATTGTAAAATAGATTGAAGCAATATACATACACTTTGAGTCATCATTGTGTTGCTCCATTTCTCTGCACCATCTTCTTAAACAATAGTGAACTTACAGAGGCTCCTACTCTCTCTACAGAGCTTGAAATGGGATGAGTGAACATTCATTGGAATTTTATTAGAGTCTAGTTTAGGTTTAAAAATTTTAAAAGCATTTGAGTTTTCTAGATTTGGAGAAATATTAATTTTACTACCTCAGGTTCTATCTCTATGCAACCCTAAAAAAATAGGGGGTACCTCTGTTGAATGTTAAGTTCATTCTAGAAGCATATCTTGCTTATTACTTGTACTCATGCATTTGAGACACTTAGACCTATGTGTATCATTCCTCAAAAAGGAATTTTTTTAATTATAACCATAATGGCTGTTATGAGCATTTGAAGTTGATTCTTTCATTCGAAGATAATAAGTTTTTTTGCGCTAGTCAATTCACAAACCTATCTATTTTGTATCAACTCTTTCTCCTTGATGATCCAAATCACATAGTGGATTTTATTGCACCTATCACATGCCTATAAGGTCTATTTGTCTCTCCATCAATGCAAGGGCTGGTCTTGTGTTGGCTGGCTGAACCAAACTTCTTCACTTCACAACTCACTTTTCTACCTCCTACAAGCTTCTCCAAGTTTTCTCACCTTGCCTTGTTTTCGAGCTTCCTACTCCGTATGCATGCATGTAGCCACACACAAAAACATGGAAAGAGCCCTTCAAGATCTTTATATCCCCTTGGGATACTCATTCCTGACCATATCCATCTCCAAAGAGCAAGAACAAGAGAGAAAATTTGAGGAGAAAGGAGAATTATGAGATTTCTCAAAGAGCTCTCTATTCACAATGGTAAAAAGTCAACTTTATACAAAGATTTCTGGCTTGTCCACACCCAAATGGACACCATAAGTAAAAGCTAGTCCTACACTAATTGTAGAGCTACTTTACCTATGTTATTGAGCTAGCTAGACCATAGTAAGTGAAGTAAATACATGTGAGAGCTTTCACATGCTCTTGGGAATTAAAAAAAATTACATCCATAAAAATAAGATGTTTAGCCTAAGAATAAAATAAAAAAAAAATATAGGTAGTGTTCTAAAATCTTGTGATCCTTTTGTCCATTGATTTTCTTCTAAAATGGATTCTTGTATTGATCATGCTTGAAATTCCCTAGATTGACCATTGGAACATTTTCTTGTTCTTCCAGATAAATTCTTCTTGGAAACCTTTGATCATGGAGAATTTATAGATCTAAAGAATTCAATTATGAAGTTAGGAATTGGAATTATTTGGTAGACCATTTTTCTAGGCCTTTACCCAAATTCTTTGTTCATTTTAGCTTTGTAGGTTCTTTCGAAGAGAATTAGTATTAACTATCTTGAACCAACTTTGGTTCCTACCCTAGATATTTAAGTATACTAAAAGGTCCCCAAAATCTTTGCAAAGAGGAAAAATTACCTCTCTTACTAATTCCTTTAGATCCTCAAACTAACTAAGGAACAAAACTTATCAAGTCATCAGGATACCTTCTTATTAGATCTTCAATCTGTCGAATGGAATTAAATGATTCAAGTTTTATTTGTTTTAAGTTCCTAAGTCTAGCAAGAAAAATACCTCTTTCTAGGCATCATATCCTACATCTTGTTTGGAACTTAGTGAACACTCTTGAATCACTTCCAAAGCTTTAAAAGATGATCTTTTACAAGTCCTTCTCATTCAAGGTTTTATACTTGAATAGACTTGACTTTAAGCAAGATCTTCAACTTTGGAGTTTAATTCAGAAAACTTCCTAAATTTTTTATCCTCATTTTCCCCATATTTTGCACAATCTAAAGTTGGCTATGCAATCCATTAAAAAGAATGCATCTTATTAAGAGGATAAAGGATAGCCTTCTCATAAAGTAAATTTCAAACTTATTTCATTTACTCTTTTGTAGATACAACCAAGTGTATTTATATGGTTCAAGTAGATGAACCTCTTTATGCATGTAAGACCTTATTTTTCTATGGTCTTATCATTAAGGTTTATCTCGATGTGTCCTATCAAATCCTGAGTCTATTTTCTCTCTGGCCATCACAAAAAATTCTCAACAAGAGTTAGTTCCCATTATCCCATACTAGTGAGTTATTTCTCCAATCCATAGAACAACATCGTTAATATTTCCACCTTCCTTGTAATTTCAATTCTCTCTAATCATTTCCTATGATTATGAATCCCATCTTCAAATTCCTTGGTACCATATTCATGAGAGCAAGGACTAAGGTGTCTAAAACTCATGCCAATTAATCTTATATCTGAGAGATTTTTTTGGTTGACCTTTAACATTTTCTTGGCATGATTTATCAAACTGTTAAAGGTTTGATCCCTTTGACTAGTTTAAGACATTTAGATTTCCCAAAAATCCTCTAGCAAAGTTAACTTGAGATAAGACCAAGTCTTTCTCATCTAGATCCCTTCTTCTTCTTTGATATTTATCCATGGGATTTGGTGGGCATCTTCAACTCATACTTTCATGAGTTTTCATCTAGCTTAAGCCTTTAACATCTTGTTAATGTTCTCAGAACCTTTAATTGTTCTTAGCCTAGGGATCAATCATTACATCCCATCCCTTTGACTTAAGCAAGTTTTCATGCTTACCTTTCCCAATCCGTTATATCCATTCTTAAGTATCTTACATGGATATGCTTCAAGTTGTTGACTAGCTTATCTTTGGTTATTGCCAAATTGGAACTCTTTCAGGAATTCCATTCTTGCATATGCAGTTCTTACTTTGTTTGAGTTTAAACCTCAAACACACGTAGGTACTTGATATCAAATATACTCCCTAACTCTCATTGCATAGTTAAGGAATGCATCTTTTTTCTTCCAAGTATTATATTAATGATACCTTTCTTCCCCCTTTTAAAGATTTTTTGTCCTAAAAATCTATCAACGTTTTAGGAAATTGATGCTCATCCAATTTCCTAAACCCAATAAAAGCTTTACTAATTATCAATCTTCTTTTCCTTTGAGCTGGTTGAGCAAGTCATTGAATATCCTGGAGTTTCAAGTTTACATTATCCTTAAATGTAGTGTCTCATACCACCGAATCCACTTTAGTGATAGTGTAAACCTTGAAGTCTGATACATCTTGTTGACACTCTCACCTTAATGTAGATAACTTTCACTCTTACTTAGGAATTGCTTACCGAGAAAAATTTTATCTTAATATAATCAAGTACAATCAACATGCTTCTAACACTACAACATATGAGGGCATACTGACATTATCCATACCAACGGTCATGCCTCGACATCAGTATGACCATTGGAAATGCTTGGAAAGACCACATTACTCATAGTGATGGTCATTTGACCATCGGTATAATCGTTAAAAACTATTGGCTGGTATACACATTAGAAATTCACGACGTCAATATAGGCACCATTATATGTGCTAGTATAGGTGTGGGTATAGGTGTCCGTATGAGCATCAATAGATTAGCTCGTCTCGTTCATCCCATCGGTTGAGGTCATGCTCTAGAGGCACAGGTTCTAGAGGTGGATCTATAGGTGGCTTTGGAGGAGGCAGATGTTGTGGAGGCAATGTGACAGATGTTGTGTCTCCCACTTCTACTCCTAGCACGAGTACCTTAGATGCAGGTATATTGCATAGTACACCATGTACACCTTGAGGTGCTCATGACCATGACAACTCCAAGGTGTATTGTATATGTGATTGGGCTCTAGTGATGGATGCAGTGAGAAAGGCCATGCATAAATGCATATGACAGATGTGCTCCATACAGTTTGGACACTCAATCATGGTGAAATGGAGTGAACTAGAAAGAGATCAAAATAATTATATCATAGAGTTGATTCATCATGAGTACTGGCTAGTACCTAGGCACCTTGTTGTGAGCTCGGAGTGGATTTAGCACACAATGCATGAGGTGATGTCGCATCGACGATCAAAAGCTTGTGATGCTTTTAGAGAAGGCTTACTAAAGCCTGTATGGTTAGACGCTGAGGAGAGGGATATGATCCGTGATGAGCAGCATCAGACTCTTGACCGATATCATCAGAGTGAGATGCGATGGCCATACATCTAGATACAATTGGAGCATCACATTTGGGTAGAAGTATGTATGACACCATGTGTCACGAGTTTTTAAAAGGTATTTATGTGTATGTCATTTGATAATAGAGCTAGTATTCTTTTACTAGATATGATTTGTTGGCATAACTAGGCATCCATTGCAAAGGATATATTAATGTGTCCATCATGTCCTCATCATCATGTTCTTAAACAAATGGTTATATTTTTAACTATACTAGTATATTGCTTCTTATTCATAGATCATATTCTAGATTATAGAGTTTTTTCTAATCCTTAACAACTACACTTCTCTAGATATGCCTTAAGGAGTTACAACTCTTTCTTCCGGAACTCACTCTTTTCAAAGCTCAAAATGGATCATACCTCTTGTCCCAAAAGTGAACATAATTAGGGATGAAATGATCATTTCAAAAGGATGAAATGGTTCAACCATTTCTTGCCCTAACTTGTCACTCTATGGTATTCTCTTTCCCTAGTAGTTTAATCAGTTGTTGAAGTCCTTATCAATCTATGCACTAGTCAATGTGTAGTAGGAATTCACCTAATGCTTTTGATATGCATATTTACATGCACTTGCAAAGGACATAAACATAAACGGAAAGGCTACTTATCTCCATCCTTGCTACGTCCATCCTTTGATCCATTGCATGATGAACCTTGTCCATCTTTTCACCCCTGATGTTGCAAGCTAGAGACACTTTTATTTATTGATCTTTGATGTCCCTCCATGATCATCTTAATACTTACTCATATGCCCAAATATGAATTTACTTTTAAAGCTACCCAAATATATATTTGCCTTAATATATGAAATCTTTCGCAAATATTAAATGAGTTGAAGGCCTACTCAAGGAATGCTACATCATTCATATATAAATTGAGTTCTATGCATATTTAATGTATGCCAATAATTAAGTGAATACTTTGTGATACCATTTTGATGAAATTACTTTATTTAAATCACTCATATGATGAGTTCAATGCATGTTCAATATGAACTTGTCACTGCACAATCCATATGTGTATTTTAACTTCCATCTTCATACAAGATATTTACATGTATACCTTGATTCTTTTAAATGTATGTGAATAACTCTTGCATGGCATGCTAAAAAAGAAAAGCTAAAAGAATTAATAAAGTACTTTCGTGATCCAAGTCACATAATAGTCCAAGCCCCTTCACAAGGTATGTGTGAGGGCACTTTGACTTTCTTCTTTGACTTTCTAATTTTTGAACTCCTTGTAGTCCTCCAAATGAATCATGATATATCCTTCTTCTCTTCCTTGATGTATTTGAAATGTACAAAAAGACTGAAAATTTCTACTCTTTATATATTTATAAAGGACAATTTTCCTATCGTAACTCCTCTATATGTGGACAAGAAAAGAACACACATATGAGTATAGTTAGATGCTTGAAATTCAAAAGGTTAACTCTATGTGAGAGTGGTTGAGCATGCACACCTAAGAGGTCTAAGCATTATCACATATACAAGCTTTTGGCACCCTAGGAATCTCTATATAAGAAAACCCAAATATATTCTTCATTAGAACTTGGAGGGAGAGAGGGGGGCATCTCTCTTCCCTCATGCGAGCGGGTTGGCCTCTCATGGAAAATCATAGCCGTCCATACAAAGTAGTTGAGGGAGGCTTCTAGCTATCCATGAGCTATTATGTGGCCACCCTTGAAGTTAAGGGGACATAAATCCTGGTGGGAGATCCCCCCTTGGGGGGTGGTCATACAAAGAAAGGTTTTAGCATCCAAAAAGACAAAGTTCCTCGTGGGCTTTACTGAATCCTCGTGGGCTAGTCTGACTAAAAAACTAAAGCTCCTTGGGCAAGACTAACTAAATTTCTTCAATGGAAGGAGAAACTCGAATTCCTCCTCATAGGATCTAACCTTTTGTATACAAGTGTTGAATAACATGAAAGTCCTAAGAAAAAAACTATAAAAGTAACTAAGATAGCTAAGATATCTAGCAAGAGAATTCAAGTATCTAGTAAGACCATAACTATACGAGAGAGAACATCTACACCCAGCCAACTCCACCCATATATATTCCTCTAGGACAAGAGGGTGTATGTCCTTGGACACTTCTAAGTGTCCATCATGTGGACACTTGCCTAAGGTCCAACCACATGGTATCACATGGATACTTAATCAAGTGAGCCTCCTCATCTCACATACATCCCAATGTGTCACTAGGAGAAGCTTCTCCCAAGCCTAAGGTTCCCACACCTTAGGATAAATCAAGCATGAGGTTGAGACACTTCAAATGGGATCTCAAATGATTTAAATAGCTCAAAGGTTCAAGAACTATACTTAGAGATACTTTCCCAAGGGTTTCTCATAGTACATCATGGGTTCTCCAAGACTTTGGACCCTTAGAAACCATGCTTGGACACATAGTTACACAAAAACTCTCTTCACCTACTCTCTCCATTGGATTGTGTGCACTAAGATTAGTCTTTCTCATTTATATCTCTTTTTTTCTGTAAAGAGGAAAAAAGCGAGTGGAATGATTCTTTTGAAATTGAGCTCTTTCCTTTGTGTTTTCCTCCTTAGCAAGCTCATACCTCTCCAACCACTTTTGCATGGGCTCCGAGTTAACGATGTGAAACTTCATTACCTTCTCTCTAAAAGCTGCATCCATTTTTCTTTGCATCTTTTTACCTTGAGACTCATTGCCTACGAGACACACATCTTCATCATCGCTCCATAAACAAGGCATTTTTGGGTCCGACATGCATAGAAACTCTCTTATGAATAAAAGAGACTCTTGTATGAGACATCTCTATGCCATGCTGTCCCTTGACATGCTCTTTGAGAAACAAAACCTTTTAAGGTCTTCATGAACCACTCTAAAAAGAACATCCATCAACTGTGGATAGTTCCTGCTATTGCAACTTCATCAACCACATGAACTAGTAAATGAAGTTAAATTATGAGAATTTATGTGAAGGTAGTCTTTAGACACTGCATGCACCAAGTAGGTATCCAAAACTCCAAAATCACCTTTTTCACTTGTTGCTCTTCCATCTTCCGAAGCACCCAAAGAGATCTTGGTAGCCACACGGTTCTATTTTTCTTGGTAATTTCCCACAACTCTTGCATATGACCTCGCTCTTCCAAGTCCTCCCTTAGTGCTTTGCTTTCCTTCTTTTTGATCAATGTCTTCTAGAACATCTCTCCCACATTCTTGAAAATATGCATTGGTTCCACCAAATGATTAATCAATAACTCACTCTAACAATAGAGATAGTGAAAGATCAATAGCAGTTTCATGCCAGTGAGTGATGTTCTTGCATCCCACAAAAGCTTCCAATCATGCTTCCATTTGTCTTTGCACTTGTCGACCAATTTGCCCTTCACGTAAGACATGTCCATCAGGAAAATATCTTTGATGTCCTTCGTAAACAATTTTTCAAAGTGCTTTGGAGTAGCATGCTTTGAGTCATGGTCCACATAGGGGACAAGAATTGTAACCCAAAATCGATAAACCTAAACATTCACCATAATTAGGCTAGTCATGCATCGTCCACATAGGTATGCCTTGCACTCACATGTCTTGTCTTGTTACAGTTTGAGATATTTCATGCACAGTAATTCCATCCCATAAAGTGCACAACTCTTGCGCAAGTGGTCCAAGGTATACATCAATGTTTTCTACCTTATAATTACCTAGCACAATGAGAGCTAATAATAAACGGCCCTTTTTTGTGGCCAACCATGGTGGGATGTTATAGTTGACCAAACATATAGGCCATGTGCTCCATGAGGAGCTATGTAAACCAAATGGATTTACTCCATTAGATGTATATTTCCAGTCTCTCTAGCAAACTCTGGACACTTACTATCTATGTGTTTTCAAGCAAGAGAATCAGCAAGTACTTGCATTACACCATATGTGAACTTGCTCTTTACATGCGATGACATTAATTGTGGTATGGATTTGCATTTGAACATGCTCTTTATTCTTGGAATGATAGGAAAGCGATGAAGAACCTTTGTGGGGATTGCTTCACCCACAAGGTCTTCTCTAAACCTTTTTGCTCCACACTTTGGACATATGTGGAGGTGCTCATACTCCTTGCAAAAGAGAATGCAATCATTCAGACAAGCATGAACCTGGGTGTAGTGCATCCCCATAGATTGTAAAAGCTTTTTTACATCTCCATGTGTTGGAGGCATGTCCTTGCCATTTGGTAGAAACTGATCTTTGT
>CM035415.1:29870551-29933051 GCA_020310875.1 Ceratopteris richardii
GACCTCCAAGGCACTTTTTTCCCTCTTTAGGAGGTTTTTTCCCGTCCCCCCTTGTATATACACTTATTGCCCTAATGGGCTACTAATCTTTGTATATTCTAATGGTAATACATTCAGCATTTTGTGTTGTGCTCCAAGCTTCTTCTTCCTCCTTGTGCTGTTTGCGTGCTTCAACAGATGTCTAACTCCAACAATTGGTCTCATAGTAGGTCACTGCTTCATCGAGGGCATTGTCTACACCTCTCCATTTGTGGTCTCACAATCGCATGAAATTTGGCAAGCATACTCACGGTGTTTTAGAGACCAAAACAACTTCGTTCTATGGTGCCAAAATCATATAATCTAAGCTTGTTTCGACTCCTAATACACTATCATAGTGCTTGTGCAGGCTATTTTGCCTTTTCGTGGCAACCGTATATACTAGTTTTGGTTTGTTAGTATAAGCATCTCGAAGTCTGCTACAAGTTTAGTAGAATTTGTTTGGGCAGTTCTGTTCAACTTTTTGAGCTATAATCAATTTTTTGCATCAAGGTATTTTAGTCACTAGCCAAGGCTATAGGTAGTGATGTATTTCGTATGTTGGGTGTTGAGGATAAGTTGGATGGTACCAACTACCCATTATGGTCTTATATGATGCGTCATGTATTGGTCGCAAAAGGACTATGGAATATTGTGGAGGGTGTTGAAAGACATCCTGCTACACCTGCAAATACAGATAGTGCAAATTTAGGTGCTGAGGCTGATCGAGATGGTGTCAAAGATGATGATATTCTACAGATTCTTGTTTGTGCTGCTGCTTCTATTGCACCTACTGCAGAGCAAATTCCTTGGGGTGGCAGAGATGCTCAGGTACATGGATTCATAGCTTTGTCTATCAAACGTGCCATTATTCCTCACATTCGCTCTTCCAGAACATCTAAGGATGCTTGGGATACACTTACCACATTGTACTAGGCTAGGAATGAGGTTGGTGTTGCTTACCTCTGAACACAATTGGAGAGTGAGCACATGAATGAAGGTGATTCTATGGATAGTTTTCTCACAAAGATCAAGGATTTGAAAGAACAGTAGATTTTTGCTAATGAAGTTATAGCAGATAGCTCACTTGTGCTGACCATTCTGAATGGTCTTCTTGACTCATATCAAAGTTTTGCTTCTACTCCGGGTTTGATGATGAAAGGCAATACAAATGCATTGTCATTTGAGGAGTTAGTCTCTACTCTGTTGCAGGAAGACGAGTCTAGGTAGAACATGTCTATTATGCATGTTGCATATCAAGGTTCCTTGGCTAGTTAGAAGGGAAAAGTTAAATCGAGCTCTCCTACTAGTAAGTAGAACTTTGCAAATGCTCCACATTTGAAGGAAGACAAAGATGAGAAGAAATCAACAAACCAGAAATTGTTTTGCAAATACTGTAAAGCAAATGATCATGTCATCAAGAGCTATTCAAAACTCGCTACTAAAGAGGCAAAGAAGAAAGAGGCCAGAATGGTTGTTAAAGAGGCCTCTACACCAAAAACAGAGTCTACTTATCTTGTGCAAGACTCATGAGCAGTGCATGTCTGTAGGAGACTCGGATGTTTGGTACTTTGATAGTGGAGTGACCAAACATATTACCTCGGAGTGCAATTTCTTCTCTTTACTCGAGCCTGCCCCTACATGGAATACTGTTACATGCGCCAACAACTCCTCATATCCTATTATGGAAGTTGGTAAGATCATTTTGACTACTGCTGATGGTATGTTTTTCACTTTGTTAGATGCTTTGTTTGTGCTAGGGATCAAGAAAAATTTGTTATCAGTTTCTACATTAGCCAGGATTGGCTTCGTTCTGAGATTTGTTGATGACAGATGTACATTTCATGATCTAGCAAATGGCGACCTCATTATTGCTTCTGGCATTTTATGTCATGGGCTGTATAAGCTCATAGACTATGAAAATTCTATAAATGATTTGGCATGTGTAGTACATGATTCTCAGGCTATGTCAGATGCAAAGCTTTGGCATGCATCCTTTGGTCATCTGAGATTTGCTAGTTTGATACACCTGCAGAAATCTGAAATGGTGTCCTCTTTGCCCAAAATTGAGGCACCCGGTAAACATGTATGTGAAGGATATATTTTGGGCAAAATGTAGCGTTCTTCCTTTCCAAAAGATGGTTCGGTTTGGGCTACTCAGAAATTGCCGCTTGTACATAGTGATGTCTGTAGTCCTATGGAGACACCTTGTTTTGGGAACTATCTTTACTTCGTGAGTTTCATCGATGATTTTTCCAAGCATGCATGGGTATATCCATTGAAGGCAAAGTCCAAAGTGTTTATAATGTGCTTCAAACAATTTCTAGTTTTTTGATGTCTTCTAACTTTGATGCATTTTTGGCTGAACATGGGATAAAACATCATTGTTCAGTGCCATATACACCTCAAGAGAATGGAGTTGCTGAACAAAAGAACAGGTCACTCATGGAGATGGCGAGGTGTATGGTCAAGAGTCAGGCTTTACCACATAGTTTCTGGCTTGACGCTATTATGTATGCAGCATATGTACTGAACAGTTGTCCCACTAAAGCACTGTAGTCTATCTCTCCATATGAGGCTTCGCATGGTCAGAAGCCATATGTTTCTCATCTGCATGTTTTTGGTTGTCTGACATATGCATTAGTGCCTGGACAACATCGCAAGAAATTGGATGATAAAGCACTAAAATGTATTTTTGTTGGGTACAATTCTAAAAGTAAATGCTATTGTCTGTATCATCCATAGACTAAACACATTCTAGTTAGCCATGATGTTGTTTTTGTGGAAGATGCTATTCAACCATTGCTTTCATGTACTAAGGAGACATTTGTTAGCTCCAAAGAGATGTATGATACTTTGCTACCTCTTTTTATAGGTGGAAAATCTAGTGCTGGTCCTAATGAGGCAAGTTTTCAACCTTTGCAGGTTTCATGTGATGATGTAGATCATTCCATTTCTGATGCAGATTTAAATGATGCACTTGTTGATGAGAGAGCTGATATTGAGCAGGCAAAAACTATGCAAAAATGGCTAGTGTAGACTTTGTGTGATAGCAAATTAGATGCATCTCTATCATATCATACTCGATCATGTTCTCATACTGCCTCTTTTGCATCAGATTGCTATGCTATGGCTGCCTGTAGTCTCTATAATGCAATCATGAAAAATGGTACATCGTTTTTACGTGACTTGCCTCCAAGCAAGAAGGCCATTGGCATTAAGTGGGTATACAAGCTAAAGCACAAACTTGATGGAACAATTGACAGGTATTAGGCTAGGATTATTGCAAAGGGTCATGCGCAACAAAGAGGCATTGGTTTTAATGAAACCTTTGCTCCTACTTGCCGAATGACCATTGTTTGTACCATTTGTGCACTTGCAGCTCATCATGGTTGGAATGTACATCAGTGGGACATTAAAACATCATTTTTGAATGGTGACTTACATGAATAAGTGTATGTTTTTCAGCCCCGTGGCTTTGTATAGAAAGGGCATGAAATCCGGGTGTGTAGGTTAAAGAAGGCATTATATGGTTTAAAGCAAGCACTACCTCCTTGGTATGAAAAGATACATGCCTTGCTAGTTGCACATGGTTTTGAGAATAGTCCAACGGAAAGCACCTTATGTTGGGAGAGATGGATGGATACCTCAAGGAAGTGAGGTGATTTTACTAAAACCTACTTTGTACTAGCCCTGAGGCACTTCAGAGTTATAAAGTAGTCCCTTTTAGATTGCAAATAACACTAAGAAAGTACCTATGTACTCTGGAGTTGATGCTTGAAACAATTCATCCAAAACAGACCAGTTCAAGAATAGCTAGTGTTGAAAAACTTACTTTTTTAGTCCATAGACCTATTGGCTTTTTTATTCAGAGCTCCTTTTGGGGGAATTGCATTAGCTAAGATAGCTAATGATTGCAAGTGGAATAATTTAACATGATCAACTATGCTCTCAGAAACCATTTTAGCAAATCAAATCTTACCCCTGACTTTTTAGGGACTAACCAATAGATGACTAGTGCGCACTTTGAGGATGGTTTCTCCCAGACGCCTCAGCCAAATGCCTTGAAATTTTGATAACACAAAGTAGACTTTAAGCTGGTTCCAATAAGCCAAAGATCATGTAGAATAGTTGAGTATTCACTGAGATATGACAAGAAAACATTGACTGTTCTGAATAGTCATAACAGAGAAGTAGAAAGAGATGTTCAATGAGCTTTATATTTTTTTTCCCTTGAGAATCTTGTCAAATCTTATATCTCATGGAGTTAGGAAGAATATAAACTACGACTCCAAATTGAAGGAATATCTCCTAAATTAGTTACTTTTTTATTTGAGCCAAAGTTTTTGAAATTGAAACTTTGAAGTAACATTTATAAAAGGACCTTGTAAAAACTCGCGGGATATGGTGCCTCATTCTGAGCTCATTCTTTAATCATTTGTAGATTTTGAGTAGCTCACACCATAGCTCACTCAGTTCATCATCATTGAGCATCATTACAATGCCAATGAATTTGTATAATAATGCTCTATAATACATATAGCTCATTGAACATCTCTATCTACTTCTCTGCTATGATTACTCAGAACAATGAACTTGTCTAGTCATATCTCAGTGAATACTCAACCATTTTACATACTTTTTGGCTTGTTGGAACAAGCTTAAAGTCTACTTTATAATACTTAAATTTCAAGGCATTTGATTTAGAAATCTAGGACAAATCATCGTCAAAATTCTCATTGGTCATCTATTGGTTGCTCCCTAAAATGTCGGGGGTAAGATCTAATTTGGTAAAGTTATTTCTCGAAGCATAGTTGATCATTTTAAATGATTCCACTTGCAACCATTATCTATCTAAGCTAATTGAATTCCCTCAAAGGAATTTTGTCAATTGTTATTGTATTGTGAGCTATGAGTAAAAAAGCCAATAGGTGTGTGGACCAAAATAGAAAGTTTTTCAATACTAGCTATTCTTGAACTAGTCTATTTTGGATTCATTGTTTCAAGCATCATCTCCAAAGTACATAAGTACTTTCTTGGTGTCATTTGTAGGCTAAAAGGCCCTACTTTATAACTCTAAAGTGTATCAGTGCTAGTACGAAGCAGGTTTTAGGAGTACCACCTCACTTCCTTGGGGTATCCATCCATATCTCCCAACATTTTTTCCCCACCTTGTATATATGGTTATTTCCCTAACGGGCTACTGATCTTTGTACATTATAGTGTTAATACATTCATCATTGTTTGTTGTGCTCAAAGCTTCTTCTTCTTGTTTGTGTTGTGCACGTGCTTCAACAGACGTCTAACGAGAGAGAGAGAGAGAGAGAGAGAGAGAGAGAGAGAGAGAGAGAGAGAGAGAGAGAGAGAGAGAGAGAGAGAGAGAGAGAGAGAGAGAGAGAGAGAGAGAGAGAGAGAGAGAGAGAGAGAGAGAGAGAGAGAGAGAGAGAGAGAGAGAGAGAGAGAGAGAGAGAGAGAGAGGGAGGGAGGGAGGGAGGGAGGGAGGGAGGGAGGGAGGGAGGGAGGGAGGGAGGGAGGGAGGGAGGGAGAGAGAGAGAGAGAGAGAGAGAGAGAGAGAGAGAGAGAGAGAGAGAGAGAGAGAGAGAGAGAGAGAGAGAGAGAGAGAGAGAGAGAGAGAGAGAGAGAGAGAGAGAGAGAGAGAGAGAGAGAGAGAGAGAGAGAGAGAGAGAGAGAGAGAGAGGGAGGGAGGGAGGGAGGGAGGGAGGGAGGGAGGGAGGGAGGGAGGGAGGGAGGGAGGGAGGGAGGGAGGGAGGGAGGGAGGGAGGGAGGGAGGGAGGGAGGGAGGGAGGGAGGGAGGGAGGGAGGGAGGGAGGGAGGGAGGGAGGGAGGGAGGGAGGGAGGGAGGGAGGGAGGGAGGGAGGGAGGGAGGGAGGGAGGGAGGGAGGGAGGGAGGGAGGGAGGGAGGGAGGGAGGGAGGGAGGGAGGGAGGGAGGGAGGGAGGGAGGGAGGGAGAGAGAGAGAGAGAGAGAGAGAGAGAGAGAGAGAGAGAGAGAGAGAGAGAGAGAGAGAGAGAGAGAGAGAGAGAGAGAGAGAGAGAGAGAGAGAGAGAGAGAGAGAGAGAGAGAGAGAGAGAGAGAGAGAGAGAGAGAGAGAGAGAGAGAGACGTAACTTTTTAAATGCAAAAGATTCACATTAAATTCTTGAAATATTTGATTAAGGTACCTTGGCTAAACGCAATGTCTTAAAATATTTGATTAAAGTATCTTTGCTTAACTTTTATATATATGTGTGTGTGTGTGCATGCACATGAATGAAATTCTAATCACGTGTTATAATAAAATGGAATTCTAAATAAACCTTCAAGCCCCATAAAGGCTTATACCTAGATGTTCTAAAAGAGATTATATATTAAAAAAAAACCTTCTTAAATATCTTAAAATATAGATTTGATTGAATATGGTTAAAATGTTTTATGATCTATAGAATTACAAATGAGAAGAATATAATATCTGCGTAGAAAAAGCTCTCTGGGTATTGGAAATTTTTTTCTTATGTTGATTAGTCGTTTCATCATCTAACATGTCTTCGAAATTAGAAATATTATTTTCATAATCAGTAATATACTACATTATAGGATCTTCATTACGTATTTATATATTCAAGGAGCCTTTTATATGATATTGATGCATAAAAGCACTGAAATGGCTGGTTCTTCATATAGAAAACTATCATATTACTAGTATCATATCAAATATGATACATGACTGTGAACAAAAAATACATGTAGGTATATCACATACCACTAAACATCTCTATATTCCATTGAATAGCCATAGTCTACTCTCTTGAGAAGTAAATTTCATCCCTAAACATTAGTTTTTGACAATGATATAAAGTATATAATATCAATCAAAATGATTATTTAAACATTATAAACTACTTTATATCAAAGGAACTAGCATAGTAACTTCAATGATGTAGCATATGCAATATTTGCTCATGAAATGACATTTTCTTAGCATATAAAAAATACTAGTATTGTTTAACTTGAAGGAATGACATAGAAATTTGACTCCTAAGGTTGTGAGAATACTATTTCTCGCTTTAAGGATCTTGAATATTATTTTGATAATAAAAAAATAAGTCATATTTATACCATTACTTTGCAAAATCATTCATAGATGATAACATTGTCATGACACATATGAGATTAGTTTTATTCAATAAACCTAGTAAAAATCATCATAGAGATCTAATTATGGATAGAAAAGTGTTTAATTATATTAGATAAGAGATTTTGTTGCATTTACAACAATGAAAATGGGTAAATCATGATTTTCATAGAAATGAATATTAACTAACATCACTATAATATTTGCACCAATAATGAAATTAGGATCCTAATAATGTTTTCTAGCATTAAAAAAAACAATAATTTTCTACAAATATTCAATCCTTATGCTAAAAGTTTCCATGGTTACATTTATAAATGGTTGCTTCTTATAATCTACAAAATCCATCAAAATAACTTCTTTTCTCCATTCCATCCTTTGTCAAGCTCTAATTTATGAACCTTTTGCTATTTAGAATGGATGTTTGAAACATTTAAGTTGATATGCGATGGAATGTTAATTTCATTGAGCATATACATAACTATCTACGCCTTTTGCGTATTGTTACTTTAAATAACCTTTTCAATAGGGTGGTACATCTAAATCCTCACGTGTTTTCACATTTCTAGAAAAGATCATAAAACTCACAAGAGAATAGTTTCCCTCCCCATCTAAACTCGAGGTTTTGATAACCATCTTGAATCCTTTTATTGATCTTTGAGAACCTTGTTCATTTGGAACGCGTAATATTTGATATTTTCGATGCCAAAACGCCATACATTGCTTGAGCGATCATCTACCAATGTGAGGTAATATCTATTCCTTGCAATTAAGGCCTCCTTTGTAAGACCCCATACATATGCATGTATCAAGTCACGCACACGTGAAGTATGAGCTTGATCTTCTTGAATGGTTGCTTGAATAGCTTCCCTAATTGACATACTCGAAGTAATTCATGTAAATAAGTGTGTATTCTCATAAGGGATTATTCATATCACTTTTGATTTCCGCATGTACTTCATATTTTACTTTTGTTTAAACAATCCATCCTTTATATTCATTGGAATAGACCCACAAATTTTGTATTTCCCAAGTTGATTGCCATCATTGTGTAGTCTCATTTATAAACATTGAAATACAAAACTTTTCCTGCTCTTCTTTGTCTAGTGACAAGCTGGAGACCTTCCTTAGTTTTCTTAGTAAAATATCTTTTGTGGTTTGATAACCCTTTTTATTTCCTTGGCCTTTTGATGAAGTTATTTGTTATGGTAGATACATGAGAAATCTATGAAAATACTTTGCTCTGAATGTCCTCCAAACATTTGCTATACCCTACATGTTGGACGATGTGTTATATTTTGTGTCATATATCTCCACATTCTCTGTTATGTGGTAAGTACAATTTTCAAACTAGCTATCCTCCACATGATGTATGCTTGCAGATACAATTATCTATGTACCACCTTAAGTTCTGATTTTGTGCATCCTCATACCCACACTTTAGGTTAAGTATCTATTCATTATCTTTCTCGTTTAATGAAGTAAATAAGCTCTCTGATATGTATGTTTTGTTTAGAATACTTTAAATTTATGTAATGAAAATCATGGGAGAAGAAAGTCTGGTCATCACATTTGTGAAATCGATTGTTCTGTTGATCGTAAAAGTTTGTAAACCTACATATACCTGTATTTGTTACTCTTCTTTTTTGTATATGTTCCTCTTCCTATTTCATAGGCATCTTGACATACTAGTTGCATTAAGTCGTATGTATATCTCTTCATATACTTACACCTCTCTTACATCTTCCTATGCACCCACTAGCATACCATAATTGATTTCTCCATTCCTCACACATATAATCTCAAAGGTTGAGATTCTTTATAATCACGAGTGACATGATCAAATGAAAGTTAGGTATGTTATTACAAAATAAACTAACATAGCTAATCAACTCCAATTTTTGGGATGATTAATATGGTTATGTGTAGAAAACGAATAATTAGATTCTCCTTTAAAGGTGCTAACTTCTAGAGATACACTATATTTTATTCTCTTATAAATTCAAAGAATTGACTTAATTCGATGAGTTCTTTAACGAAAATTAGCTACATTTTTAATGTGTCTAAGGTGAGATTATTTTGACGTTGTAAAGTTCCTCAATGAGATTGTTTTTTAAAACGTATGACCCTATGCCGTGATAGAATATTGATTCAGTACATAGACAATGTACTAGTTGCCTAAGATTTAGTCCCATATAACTACACACAATAAGATATCTATTCACACTAAATTGAGTGCGAGTATATTGATAATAAAGGATAAAGATCAAATTTAATAATATACTATCTAATAATATCATCTATAAAAAGAGGCTAACATTAAATGCATTTTAGAACATGGAAAGAAAAACTAGCGAGGGGTCTGCTTGAACAAGGATTGAGATTAGAAACTCTCATCCAAAACTAAAAGGCACAAATTAAAAAATTGATTAATACTAACCCTTGAAACAGTACTATCTTTGTACGTACATGTCCAAAAATGATATTGAATAACATTAAGACCTTACCTTTTTCTTCTCTAGGTAACTCCTTTTCATTTCATCCCTTATTTCATGGCTTAATGTAAATCAAATCATCATATATTATTGGAAATGATTTGGAAATTTATAGCAGAGGACTTTCTTGAGGAGAGAATTAAAATTTTATAGTTTCTCAATACTCCTCCTTAAGCGTATGTCGCTTCCTTGATATTTTCATCCCGTTTCACTTAACTTGATTAAGTTTCTCATGATATTTGCGGCATTTTTTGTATCTATTTTCCCATCACTTTTTCTCTAACTAATTGGTAATGAACCTCGATGTGGTTAATATTTTCTCAAAAGATTCTATTCTTCACTAGGTAGGCATTTTGTATGTTTCTTTATAAAGAGGAAAACCTTCCACTTTCAAAGGTAGATCCTTAGGTACCTATATAATACACACAGATGTACATGTATCCAATGATATCATGTCAATTCAACCTCTATGGATGAAACATCAACAACAATTTGATGCTTCGAGCTCCATGAGATCACTTGTACCTAGCATGAGAATCTAAACAAGCATGCTCCTATCATCATAGTTATCCGGCCGATCAACATCACTATATGGTTTGAGAATAAGTCCATCATCTAAAGAGTACAAAATATCTTTCATGGTGTGCCTGATGTACCTAAGTAGTCCTCTTGCTCCTATAAGATGATCGTCAGTAGATACATTCATAAATTGATATGTTACATTTCTTAAATACATAAGGTCATGTTCAAATATGGTAGCAAATTATCAATGATCCAATTCTACGTGTTTACAATGTAATGTTTGCTATAACACACATGCAATCAAATAGTTAATGGAGCGTATGGGTTGGGAAAGTGGACTACAACTTCTCATCCTAGACATGTATATAATATTTAGCAAGTATTTTCCTTCCCTCAAGAAGATGCCATCGTGCACATAAAGTACTTATATTTTGAAAAACTACTTTAGTATTCCAAGATCGAATAGATCAAAATTATTTCTTATGATTTTTATTATCTCTCTTGTGAATGAAATATTGCTTTTTGTGATGATCAGATCATCCATATAGATGCATACGTATACCATCTTTCATCCTTGCTTCTTCACTTAGGATTATGGATCTACAACAATTGCTCTGTATACAAAATTTAATAAAAAGAAAACATGTTCTCTAATTCCAAGCTTTTGTAGATTTCTCTAGTCCACAGAAAGATTTCCTTAGCTCAAGACATGGTCTAGATACCTAGGATTAGAAAACGCTTAAGGCGTAAGGCTAAGTCATATAACTTTAACCTCTCCATTAACGAAAGCATTCTCAAAATTCAATCTATACAAGGTCCATTAAATTCGAAGCTTCCTGGGTGAAATTGACTCTTCGAAATATATCTTCTCTTTATGCTTGTGGGGCGGCCTAGGTGGAAGGGACTTTGAGGACACTAACCATAGCTAGGAGAGTTAAGTATGAGGATTGGTGCCTAATAACAAGAATAAGTTTTTAAGAGAGATCAAAGATCCACATCCTTCTCGGAAACGAACCCCAGAGATGAAAGGGTTAAGATGGATCAACCATAACATATTAGATAAGGTTAAAAGTTTCAAGAGGGATATGGACTTGCATATCTTCACTAATAGTAGATGGTGTCTAAACTAGCCCTATATCAGATGGCAATCCCCGCTCTGTCGGACACCATAGAATCTTCATCTTGGATAATAACATAGATTACAAGCAAGTGGATTGTCGATGAGGATGACGAGAAGATCATAAACCTTCTCTATAACTCCCGCTAAAACATTGTTTTCTTAAGAGATCCAAACCATTACCCCTTCGAGTAATCCCATCCTTGCTCAATATATGGGAATCCATAGGACATTATACTCCTTCCCTATCCAATTGTATTTTTAATTAATTCAAGCAAGGAGAATAGGCCTAGGTTGAACTTCCGTTTTTTTTTTTTTTATCTCTAAATGTTCCTAATGAAATTCTTAGAGAAATACGTATTTCTTTGTTGGAGCTAGACACACACACACATATATACATACATACACACACACACACACACACATATATATATATATATATATATATATATATATATATATATATATATATATATATATATATATATAACCTCTAGAATTCTTTTCAGTCACATATGTACTATTCTAAAGGGTAGTCTTCAATTGTTTTCCAAGTTGGAAAGATACACAAAAATTCTTCAGATATTTTAGATGTAGTATTTGGTAGGCGGCATACTAAGCTCTCCTCTTTCCTTTTGTGAGACTCTTTAGGTTAATGTGAACTATTTTTTGATTTAATAGGACCAAGGCGACTATTGACTTGTGTCCATAGGGGACATACATTGAAAAGTGTGGCTATTCTTCCTCATAAATCAACATTATCCTTTTTCGCCGTCCATTTGTTTTCAGGTTTGAGAATACTTTCTCATAAAAAAAACATCCTTTCTCATCAATGAGCCTACGTTTGAAGCCGCTCCCTACACTTTTGCGTGCTATTGGGTGCTCAACAAAATATCCTTTCTCATCAATGAGCTTACCCTTCGAGCCTCTCTCTACACTTTGGCGTGCTAACATTAAGTTCTTTCTTTTTCTTTGAACCTTCAAAAATAATATCTCTCATGTGTTGAATTGTATAATATGAGTCTCACCTATTTAAAAGTTTACTTGATGCTTTTGGACCTACAAATTAGTAAAATTATGCTTTCTAAGTGACATATGATTCCTAAATCTATTATCAAGATACTCCACATGTTTTTAGCTTGTGGATTTTTTTCACCCTACCTTATGAAACGTTATCAAGACTGTCATTGGTTGGATGCAATTATTACCTTATCCTATATACTTTTTATGGTTTCCTTTCTTCATTGGTATTTTAATTGAAGCCTTGATTTCTTTTGTGTTCTGTGTAGAGAGTAAACATGCAAGATCAAGAAATAAAACATGTAATCACATTGATAATAGTGTGACTTTGAATTACAGAGTGAGTAAACCATGAAATTGGAGAAATCACATCTGAATTAGAGTAAGGTTCCCAATGCATGAAGTGAGCTCTCAAGCTTCTAACCAAGTACAAAAGTCAAGAGAGTACATCATAGCGATATGGAGAGAGCCAGCTCAAAATACATCCAAAATGGGATAAATCTTCTTAAAGTAGAAGATGCAAAATGGTAAGTCCGCCAAAATGGGATAAAGTACAATGATGCAAAATGGTAAGTCCGCCAAATACAACTAGAGAGATACAAAATTGGAGATGCACTCCTTCAAATCAGCTAGAAATGAGATTATAACCATGGAAAATATAACACTTGAATGTAGATGGTGATTTATCCAACAAAACCTTTACAAATGCATTTTGGAGAGGTTGAGTGCTAAAGAGTTCCATCAAATGGTGGGATGGTGTGGATCCAAGAGGTGTGATAAAAATGTCCGCTAGGTTCTCCTTCAATGTGCATTGCTCCATAATATCTAATCTCAAATGAAATGATAATATACATAAATATATCTTGTATGATCTTGGAAGCCTAGGTTTCTAGTAATGTAGTTGATGAATCGACTCTCTATGAATAAAGGTAGGAGACTCGTATATGTATCCAATATCTTAACGTAATCAATGAATCTAGGTAGTGTCATATCGTAAAAGACATGTGGGTGAAAACTTAGCCTCCATGGCTGAAAGAACTATCATCGGTTTCTTATTACTTGGCCAAATGTTAGGCCTTATGGCAACCAAGAAGGCATAGCAAGATGTGATAAGAGTTCAAACATCAAGCCCAATCTGAATCACAATTTCCAACAAGATGAGTGACCCCTTCGTACTATAAACCTTGATATGAAATCAATGCAAGATATTAGAGGAATTTTAGATCCATCTAATAATAATTTTAATGAGATTCATGAGGGAATCAAACTAGCGCACCAACTGAATAAGAGACATCAAAACAAGTACTCTCCAAATAGAGTACAAAGTTGATCAATTGTTTGTATGCATGTACATCTTTGTGCTAACAATTATCCTCTAGTATAAGCTTTTTAATTTCTAAAGTGCAGTGCTAACTAGGCAATAATAGTCCATGTTCCATCCTAAAAGTGGGTCAAAGAAATAATTACTCTAAAACAAGAAAATGCCTTTATGCAATTACCAAACTTCAATGCCAAGAAAGAAATGAAGTGATGCAAGATCTTTAATTAAGTGCTCAAGATGAAGCTAGTGGATGAGGAGTGTGATGTATTCATCATGTAATCCTATCAAAATAGAGTTTTCCACATAAAGAATGTTGATAGGGACTCGTGAATTGTCTTCATATACATAGAACTTTGCATGGATAGAGTGCAGCCGAAGCATGAGCATACATCACCTCCTTTACTTGTCAATTTATAGAGATGTGAGCAGGATATGAAGGTCAATTTGCAAAGATGTGAGCAGGATATGAAGATCATGAGCAATTGTGGTGAGCAAATATGAGTGACAAGCACATACATGCACACACACACATGCACACAAGTCAAGATAACAAAGATAGGAACAATGGAAGCTTTGATACTCAATAAATTGATTACACTTTTTGAGAAGTTCTTTCTCTAACTTGCTAGCCCCCAAAAATGAGGTCTCTAGCTCTTTTTATAATTTTTTGGCTATTTTGGCCAATTTTAGGCATAATGGATGGCCTACTTGAAAATTTAGTTCTTGATGCTATTTGAGGGCTCAAATGAGCTCCAAAAATTATGAAATCTGAAACATGAGCTTTACCTAGGCTGCTCAAGCTTTAAGACTCCTCGCTTGCATAAAATCGAGATGTAAAAACATGAAATGATATTAACAATGGCTTTTAGTGCTCAAAATCACTATTTTTATTAGGGTTTCTTTTGCAAATTTCACATATACTTTTTGGAGCTCCCAAAATGCTCCATCTTTTTATATGTCCCCTTCTTTGATGCACTTTTGGGCCTTGTACCCAACCTTGATCCCTCTTCTTGTGTGTCACCTTCTTTGACATGTTCCTGCACCTCGTAGATGATCTTGAGTGCCAACACTCCCCCTCTCTCGAGTCTATTATCCCTAACAAACACCTGTTGGAGTGGGTGTTCCATGTAGTACTTTGAGAGATAGTGTCCATCATGTATCAACAAGAGCCATTTTCCTTCCAAGTATAGTGGGGTCGGTTGTCATTTTGTGACTACTAGACTTTGCAAGTTTCAATCCCTTTTTATGTACTTCTTCCCTATAGTTTAGCATGATGGTGTATCTGTGAGCTTTCAAAAGTTGTTAATTGCTAAAAAGAGGTTGTCAATGTTTATTTTGAGTAGATGTTAGTTGTGAATTGCTTCATAGGTACTGATGCTGTAACCTTGGTGTCCTCTAGTTCTCGTAACCCATAATGGATGAGGAGTAAGTGTGTTAGTGCATGGGTTGTAGAAAATGTGCGCCTTGTGAAGGGCCTTTCAACGTGGCCCGATGCATGCTTACTTGTGGAATGCATTGTAAGAAGTATGCTTTGAAAAATTGGGTCTTGAACTAAGCGTTCAAGGGTATGCTGACAAAGAGGTTTCCTAATCTATTACTCTTATAGTGTTTCCAAATTAGTTGATTCTTAGCATGGTGAAAGGTGGGTCCAAGTTCATCTTTTCATGTTGTACTCTCATCATGATGATTGACCATTGGCTTGTCTTTCATTGTTGCAAGATGTCCTTATTGATGGTTCAGTGATGTGATTCTTCAAGTGTATGGTCAAGTCTGTTCTCCTTTTCTTTTTGTTTTGTTTTCTTTTTTTTTTCTTTAAGAATGAGTGTCACAAAACAAGATGAAAGAGGTTAGTATCAATAAGATAGTTTACATATGTCAAATGTGTCTCCTGTGCTTGGGGTTCTCAACTGTATCTATGCCACGCCTTGTAATGTGACCCTACATTAATGCATTCTATGGAAATGCATGACCTAAATGGTGCAAAAGGTAGGGTTATGCCAAGGGCACATAGTTTTTGCACGTCGAGGCTCTCAATGTTACTTGCAAAAGCTGATGCATTCTTTGTTTGGAGGTATCCATTGGATCACAAAATGATGCAATCAATCGATGGTTGAATGAGAACTGATCAATCGTCCTTACAGGGATCCATTTTAGAGCAGTGTTCCACCATGTACAGATAACTTCTGGCCTCTTCATCTTTGGATGATTTCTTAAATTTTGTATCCCTTGTGGTTGGCTCTTTGGTTCTATGGGGGCTATCGGTGCTTTTGGCTTCTGAACTCATACCCTTGATGATTGCCTTCTTACTATTGCCGAATAGGTGAGTTGATCTTCCTTTGATCTTTGTGCTTGGTTTTGAGCCTTTGCCCCTCCTTGGCTTCTCTGATTCACATCCAGCATTTTCAAGAGATGCTTTCTAGACCTAGAGGACTTGATGCTGCTAAAGCAAATATGCTTTTGAGCTTCTCCATGATATCTTTGTTTGTTTTTCTTGTCTCGCACAAAAGATAAACGAAGCGATCTGTTCTGTTCTAACTAATATTGTCAATTAACATTACAAATAAAACGTTTGGTGTCCGTAGCAATGTATAGATTTGTGTATAACTGATCGATTTGCTTAAAATAAAGTGAGCGCATGTCAATATACGTTAGAAATGCGTGTCAAGTACATGCATAGAAGCTTAGATTTGATTGATCGTACAAAAATGACTATATAGGGGGGAGAGAGAGACAAGGGAGGTTCGTAGCCACCTAGAGGACCTGAAATTTCTCTTGTTTCATGTTTGAATTATTAAACGTTGTTTAGAAACTTGACCAACCCTTGTTTCGATGCTTTTTAGCTGAACATATGCGACAATCTGTTCTTAGGTTGCCATGCATGATTAATGTGAAGGCTTTTAATTGAAGCCCACGATGGTTTGAAAATTCGTACACAATGCAGGAGGAGGATTTCCAGTTATTGAGATTAGGAATTATCCTCCATCCCTATTCCTTCTTATGCCCTACATAAAATGAGTCTAATTTTTTACGACGATAGCAGGCAAACAATTTGTGATAGGCCAGAGACAGGCCACGACGTGAAAATTTAAGCTTATGCCAACAATGGCTTGAATTTGGATTGCTTCAAGTCGATCGTGTTAGAGAAGAGAATGGACTTGGATCAAAGAGAAGAATGTATGATCTGCGTCTCTTAGATCAAACGACAAAATATTTCTGTTTCCTTAAATCGGATGACTGATAGTTCTGTTAACTTTAAAGTTATACGTGCAAGAATTGTTGTGTTTGGTGATATACATAACACAAAAAAAAAAGAAAAATTCATATTTTGTGATTCTGGCAAGTTAAAAGTTCTGTATTTCCTACAGGTTCTGTTTAGCTGGAACACTTAGTTCCACATGTAAAATAAGGTCATGCTCAATTGATAGTACATCGCCCAACATATTTAATCACGTTCAGTCCCACAAATACAAAATGCAGGAACTTCCTCATTTTGGGAAAAAAAAAAAAAAAAAAAAAACCTTGAGGGAGTTGATGATCATTTAGTCCCCTTTGTGGGAAAATGCTCTACCAATGCAAGCAGCAATGCAAGCAAAAAGAAAAAAAATACGGAGTTGATGATCATTTAGTCCCCTTTGTGGGAAAATGCTCTACCAATGCAAGCAAAAGAGATTAAGCTTTGGCTGAACTTCCTCTTTTTAACAAAAAAAACAAAAAACGAAAAAAAGAAGATCATGAGAGAAGCTGATGATCATTTTTCCCCTTTGGGGGAAAAAGCTCCGATTGCTTGTGATAATGCAACCACATAAGAGGGGTGCCTTGAACAATCAATATAACGCTATTCTATCATTATCGAAAGTGTTTTTAACTGGAAGAAATGTTTCAAAAGAAATTTCTTAGCAATTTTATTGCGTTTCGCCCAATTATGGGCTTCCAATACATGTCTTTAAGCTGAAAAAATTATTTTTCATCAGAAAAATAAATTTCAAAAAAGATAAAATCCATGTTAAATTAATCTCACATTGTGCATTGATGGTAATATGCTACCTGCGTTTTTTACGAAAACTCTTTAGAATGCCTTACCATTGCGTAACGATGAAGACAAAATACATAAGTGACTATGGCTAATTTTTATTTCGAAAGTTTCTTTTCAAGAAATTATGGAGTGAAAATTTCTAGGGATCCCCATTTTTATTATATTTCAAAGTATTGGTATACATCCCATTGTTCTCCTTACTAACCCTTTCCCAATGACAAGAAGTACTTATTAATGAGGAAGGTCTTAAAGCTTCTTTCGTGAGCATTCTCTCATGCAAGAAAACTAGATATGCCCTCTTAGAGTTTTAGCTAAACAAGGTATGCCCTCTTAGACGACTCCATAATTGACTAGAAGTTATTCTTCAAGTTTTATCGATATCGTCAAAAACTAGTTTCACCTTGAGTGCGCATGGCACAAAATATGAAACTAGTTTTTGAAAACCTATTAAAATCCCTCGTTTAGATATAAGAATAACATGATTGAGCGGATGTTATGGAAATCGAGGAGTTCCAAAGGAATTCCTTATATATGATTCCTACATAAGATTTTCTTTATTATTATTTAGAAATAATGTGTTGTTCTTAATTGTTCCTTTTCTGATGGGTCAAACATGAGAAAATCCACTCTCACCCTCAAACGACTGTATGCATCATTGACATCATCTCAAAGTTGTCTAAGACAATACATTTATTTCCGTTCTCGCCTTACTCACGATTCTCTTTCATTGTTCAAGAGCGCACTTCATCGATGAAGAGCTTATTTGGAGGTGTGTTCATGTTGCCTTTATCGAGTCACTCATAATGTTTCCTTTATCAACTAGACTAAACGTTGCAGCAATACCTCCTTTTTATTCGAGCAATGTACACCACTGGGTGTTGGTGCAATTCACAACCCTACACATTTGGCTTGTAACTCATACACATATGTAAATGCATAGGAACCAATGCTTGTGGCTAATTACCACTTTAATCCTTTTGTAAAAGTCACATTTGACTTGGAATCTTTGTAAACACCTACCAAAAAAAAACTCGTGGAAAAGTTAGCTTTGATTGATGTAATATCTTCTAGGATGTAGGAGCATGATTATAGAGAGCCAAAGTTTGAATTCAAATTCAAACTTTGAACTCAACTACTATAAAAGTGATCATCAAAAAGTCGCGGGTATGCAAGTCACTTTCCGAGCTCCTCAGTCTCATATCTGAGTGTGTGTAAGGCGTACACTATAGCCCACACCTTCCTACACCATTAGGCAATGATATTCATGCCAATGCAATTGTACAACATTGTTCATTAATACGTATATCTAGATTGTTCGTTTCTGAGTTCTTTGTCATAGTGTCTCAAAGTTTGTCAACTTGTGGAGACCATATCTCACTCATTTCTCCACCAAATTCAAGGATCTATAGCTTTTTGGAGCCATCTTAAAGTACTCTACATGCTATCAAAATTTGAAGAATTTCTATTCATCCATTTCAGAGAAATGTGCGTCGAGGTGATCACTAGTCGAAGCCTGCAATAGTCCTAAAATATCGGGGGTAAAGGTTCACTTGCTAAATTACTTTCTCTGAGCATAGTTGATTTTTTTAAGTGATTCCACTTGGAATAGTTAGCTTGATAAGCTAATTAGGTACTTCTAAAAGGAAGTTTTCCAATTCCTACTGTGCTCGTCTTACTGAGCAAAAGATACAGCAGGCGTCTAGTAAAAAATAGAAGGTTTTCTTGAAGACTTGAAGTTCAAAGTTGTCTGTCTTGATTCAACTTTTTCATACATCATTTCCAAATTACATAGGCCATTTTATGGTGTAATTGGAAAGCTAAGAAGATCCACTTATCAACTCTGAAGCATCAAAGGGCTGGTACAAAGCAGGATTTGGCAGTACCTACTCATTCTCTTGGAGTATCCATCCATCATTCCCAACAGTGGTATCAGAGCAAGTTAAGGTAAAATGGGAGATGGTTTTCCTTCATTTATTGATAAATTGGAGAGGAACAACTATCAGGCATGGTATCTAAGGATGAAGACATACTTACAAGGAAGGAGACTTTATGGATACATCTCAGGAGATGAGGAATTGCCCTCATTCAAAACCAGGGGACTTCCAACAAAGGAAGAACATGAAAAGCTCAACACATGGTGTGCCAAGGATGCGTTAGCAAGGTCTTACTTACTCAACTCCATCTCTGATTTTCTTTTGCCACATATTAGAAACTGTAAGACATCCCAGGAGACTTGGGAAACCTTGTCATCCTATTTTTCTTCCAACATAAGGGCCAAAAAAACCAATTGTGGATTGAATTCACCACACTAAGGAAGCAACCTAAGCAAGCTATTTCAGAGTTTGTGACTAAGATTAAAGATGTAGCAGATCAGTTAGCAAGCATAGGAGAAGAGATTGAAGAAGAGCAGATAGTAAGGCAAGTGATCAATGGGATTAAAGCTGATGACAAATGGGAAAGCTTCACCACTGCCATGGACCTATACATGGACATGTAAATTCTAGATCTTACCACTCTCTTCGGGCAATTGTTCACTCATGAAGCCAAACTCAACAAGAATGGAGACTCATCCAAAGGTAATAGCTCTTCTACCCTATACGCTGATAAAAGTAAGTCTAAAGATAAAGGCAGGAATAAGAAGATAGAACATGAAGGCACTACCTCCCAAGCCAACTGTGCAGGGAGAGGTAGATCATCAAGAGGAAGGGGTAGAGGATGTAAGCAAGGTAGGGGGAGATCCTATAACTCCTCACCATGCAACATTTATGGTTTATCAAATCATACTATAGATGAGTGTTTCAGGAACTACAAGAATCAGAGAGGAAGAGGATATCAAAGAGGTGGATACTCATAATCAAGAGGTAGATTCAACCATCATCAAGGGTACAACAACAACTACAACAACAATTACAACAACAATTACAACAACAACAACTACAATGGCAACTACCAAGGAGGATTCAAATCTAGAAAGGACTACAACAACTATAGAGAAGAGCAAGATGATGCTCTTCTGATTATGAACATGACTTCAAAACCAGGTACAAATGATGACCATGTCTTCTACATTGACTCAAGATGCTCAAATCATGTGGTTGGCAATGTATCTCTACTCTCTGACCTTGAAGAACCAAGAGGTAAGCATCAAGTACAAATAGTTGATGACACCAAGCACTCAATAGTTAAAGTTGGAAATGTTAAAACTTGTGATGGAAATCAAAACTTGTTGATTAGGGTACTATATGTACCAACCATTACAAAGAACTTGATGAGTGTTGGATAGATTGTGGAAAAAGGGTTGCATGTCAGATTCAACCAATTTGGAGCATTTGTGGAGGATCCCAAGCAAGGGTTCAAGAGAATTGCTAAAGGAGAAAAGACAAGTAGACTTTTTACTTTTGAGCTAGAAGATACAAAGAATATTGCACTGTACAATTATAAAGATCAAACACTTTCAGAGCTTGAGATTTGGCATAAAAGGTTAGGGCATGCAGGAGAAAGCACCTTGAAGAAAATATGCAGGGATCAATGTGTAATTGGAATACCTAATGTTTCCAAACAACACATGATATATAAATGTGGGGCTTGTGAGTTTGGAAAGTCTCAGGTTACCCTTCTCAAGGAAATGCTACATGTATGAGGACTACCTAGAACTTCTCCATACAGATGTATGGGGACCAAGCAAAGACCCCTCAATATCAGGATCAAGGTACTATGTATCTTTTATTGATGATTATAGCAGGTGGACTGTATTGTACTTTATGAAGCACAAAGATGAAGTGTTCAACTATTTAAAAAAATATCTTGCACTTGTTGAGAATCAGACAGGGAAGAATCTAAAAGGCTAAGGTGAGATGGAGGAGGTGAGTACTTCTCAAATGAGTTTGAATCATTCTTGCAAAACAGAGGAATCAAGAGAGAAATCACCACAAGGTATACTCTTGAACAGAATGGGGTAGCTGAGAGAAGAAATAGGTTGATTGTTGAAACAACTAGGTCAATGTTAAATGAAAAGAAATTACCTAACTACCTATGGGCTGAGAGTGTATCTACTGCCACTTACCTCATAAACAAGTTACCATCTAAGTCCCTTGATGGGATGAGTCCCTATGAAGCATGGCATGGAAAGAGACCCTCACTTGATCATTGCAGGATATTTGGATGTGTAGCATATGTACACATTACTTCTTAGATAAGAGGTAAGATAGACCCTAAAGCTAAGAAGTGTATCTTCTCAAATAAGGGATTCATGGTTAGTAGAGATGTTGTCTTTGATGAAAATTATTCTTGGTATGAGAATGAATGTAGGAAGTTTAAACTACCCTATGAATTGGAGGAGGAGTTTCCAAGTCTTGCTAAGGAGGAACCTACTCAGAGTGAAGAAACCAATTCAGATGATGAAGACATCATCAGTCTTGAAGAATTCAAGGCATGGAAGTCCAAAGGTAAACTCAAGATGAAGAAACTTGAAGACATACCTAAATCTTCAAATCAATCAATCAGGAGATGACAAAGGGAGAGCAAAAAACCTATTAGATATGGGTATGACACCTCTCTTGTTACTAAACACTCTGTTTATCTTGCCAAAGACTTGTCAATTGAAGAACCATGATCATATGAAGAAGCCATGACCAAGACGAAATGGAAAGAAGCTATGGATGAGGAGATTGAAGCACTCAAAGAAAGTGACACATGGGAACTAGTACCAAAGAAAGAGGCTATGAAGGTAATTGGATCCAGATGAATCTATAAACTCAAAAGAAATTCTGATTGGTCAATTAACAGGTTCAAAACCAGATTGGTGGCCAAGGGTTTTGCACAAACCCAAGGCATTGACTATGAAGAAACATTCTCACCTGTGGCCAAGATGCCAACCATCAGGGTATTGGTGAGTGTGGCTGCATCTAAGAATTGGAACATGTATCAATTGGATGTAAAAAATGCTTTCTTGAATGGATGGATTTCAAAGGAGGTATATATGTCACAACCTCCTAGCTATGAGGATCCAAACAAGGTAACTCACATATGCAAATTAAAAAAGGCTCTTTATGGATTGAAGCAGGCACCTAGGGCATGGAATTATAGGTTGACCACATACCTTCAAGACCAAGGTTTTGTTATGAGCAAGGCAGACACTTCTCTATTCATTAAGAGAAGTAATTCAGAGGTAATATATATATGTGTATATGTTGATGATATCATAGTTATAGGTAATGATGTCAATGGAATCAGACAGATCAAGAACCAGATGATGAAGGAGTTCAAGATCAGTGATCTTGGTCTACTAAAGTATTTTCTTGGACTTGAGTTAGTCTATACTAACTATGGAATCTATATTACTAAGAGAAAGTACATACAAGATACGTTGAAGAAGCTTCATTTGCAGGATGCCAAAGTTGCAAGCACTCCAATGGAGGTAAACCTAAAACAAAGTGCACATGAAGGTGATGAACTTAATGACATTATAAGTTATCAAAGCATTGTGGGTAGCTTGAATTATGCTACCTTAACAAGGATAGACATTGCTTATTGTAGAGGAGGTACTGGGGTATCCACTTTTAACAAGAGCAGAAAATATGCACTTCCAGTACTTTGTCTACTCAAGGGACGTCCTCCTTAGGAGAGATAGTGGGTGATGAGGGAGGTGTGGGTGGAGGTTCTGGGGGTTCGTTGTGCAGGTTGCGAGGGGGTATGGGAGGTTTGGGTGGAGTGGTGGGAGAAATCATTGTTGGTCAGAAATTGATCCAAGATTTCAAAAACTATTATTGCACCATTGGAAAGTACTCGTCGAGAGATTTCCAACGATATATAACACTCTAGTGTTTGGTTGAAAAATGATCCTAAAAATATCCATCCAAAACTGCATGAGAACTTTGTGGGAGGTCGTAGGAAATTGTAAGAGATTGTGGGGGGGGGGGAGAGAGGAGGGGAGGGTGGGGTTGGAGAGGGTTGTGGTGATGGTGGGGGCTTGGGGGGTGGTGGGGACAAAGAGGAGGGGAGGGTGGTGTTGGAGGCGGGTTGTGGTGATGGTGGGGGCCACGGGGGTGGTGGGGGAAAAGAGGAGGGGAGGGCGGGGTTGGAGGGGGTTGTGGTGATGGTGGGGACTGCGGGGTGGTGGGGGAAAGAGGAGGGGAGGGGGTTGTGGTGATGGTGGGGGGCGCGGGGGTGGTTGAGGAAAAGAGGAGGGGAGGGTGGGGTTGGAGGGGGTCGTGATGATGGTGGGGGCCACGGGGGTGGTGGGGGAAAAGAGGAGGGGAGGGTGGGGTTGGAGGGGGCAGTGGTGATGGTGGGGGCCGTGGGGATAGTGGGAGAAAAGAGGAGGGGAGGGTGGGGTTGGAGGGGGTTGCGGTGATGGTGGGGGCCGTGGGGGTGGTGGGGGAAAAGAGGAGGGGAGGGTGGGGGTGGAGGGGGTTGTGGTGATGGTGGGGGGCGCGGGGGTGGTGGGGGAAAAGAGGAGGGGAGGGTGGGGTTGGAGGGGGTTGTGGTGATGGTGGGGGGCCACGGGGGTGGTGGGGGAAAAGAGGAGGGGAGGCTGGGGTTGGAGGGGGTGGTGGTGATGGTGGGGGCCGCGGGGGTGGTGGGTGAAAAGAGGAGGGGAGGTGAGGGGACAACAGGGGAGAGAGAGAGAGAGAGAGAGAGAGAGAGAGAGAGAGAGAGAGAGAGAGAGAGAGAGAGAGAGAGAGAGAGAGAGAGAGAGAGAGAGAGAGAGAGAGAGAGGGAGATGCCACGATACAGACTCCCACATCAATTCTTTGCACTATCTCGGTGCAATTCCTCAAGCTGAAAACATGATAGTGAATGAAGTTCTTCCTCCTTTACTTAATTCAGGTAATTCTTCACCCTGGAGATATTGACCATTTTTTTTTCTTTCTTTTTTTTTTAACTGCAATCAGTGAATGAAATACGGTAGGAACAGTGAATGAAATGCTTCCAATTTAACTTAATTCAGGTACTTCTTTACCTTGGAGATATTGAGCAGGGGTATCCTCTTACACTGTAAATCCTCCAGATTTACTGCTCCATGAGATAATACCTTTACCACCTTGTAAGGTCCTATCCATTTGGGTGCCAATTTGGTTGAAATTGATGGAATTTGATGCATCAAAACCAAGGATCCTTCCTATACTTCATTGGACCTAAGATACCTGTCGTGCAGTCTCTTGCGCTCTTCTTGTGTTACCTGAAGTTTTTGCATTGCTCCTTCTCGATATTCTTCTAATGCCACCAGTCTCCTAATGGGAGGTTCAATTCCAATGGTTTTGGCTCCAAGTTCTCTTTTGATAATAAATTCGAATGGTGCTAATGCCTCTTTTCCATATACTAAGCGAAATGGACTCTCACCAGTGGTTCCCCTCTTTGTCGTTCCGAACGCCCAAATTGCACCGATCAATGCTTGTGGCCAAAAGCTTTGATGATCAAAAGATAATTTGCATGGCAACCCAATCAAAATCTTATTGGAGCTTTTTGCTTGGCCATTCGCCCTTGGATAGTAGGCACAAGCCTTTTATGAAAAACCTTGCTCCTGTCAAATATAAATTGGAGCAATTGATTTACAAAATGTGTGCCTCTATCACTAGTGATTTCCAGTGGGCAACCAAATCTTGAGAAAATACGTTTATATAAAAACTTAGCTACTATTAAAGTTGTGCAATCCATAGTAGCTTTAGCCTCAATCCATTTAGTTGCATAACATGTGGCCATCAAGATATACTTCTTACCCCCAGGTTGACCAGTTGGACTAATTGGTCCTATGAAATCAAGACCCCATCGTTCAAATGGGAGCCATCCTATAGATATGACTAATGGTTGGAAATTCAATCTGGTTGGCGTAGGAGCACATCTCTGTCAAATGTGGCATTCTTTAGCAAACTTGATCGCATCCTTGTAAATATGAGGCCACCATAGTCTTTTGTGGATGATTATGTGAGCCAATTTTTCCCCCTTTAATTGCCCTTCACTGTGTGCAACTTCTAGCAAAAGATTCACCTCCTCTGGATAAACACATTTTCTCAAGATATCATCCTGACAGTATTTATATAAATTTCCATTTATAAGTGAGTACGCTTTGGTTTTAAGGAGCAATCTTCTCTTTTCTATAGGTGTCAAATGTTCTGGGAGTTTTCCAATAGTGAGAAAATGGAGAATTCCATCATACCAATCAGTTTGAGTTGATACTAAGAAGAGATTGAAATCCACCAATTCATCATTAATACCTGTTGCCTTCTCGTTCATTGCGGTCCTGGATACTTGATCTGCCATGTAGTGCTCTCTTCCTGGCTTAATATGAATGTCAAAGTTAAATTCTTGAACCAGGAGTAACCATCTCCAAACCCTTCCAGCCACTCTAGGTTTGTTTATGAAGTACTTCAAGGGTTGATGGTCAGATATGACTATAAAATGTACAGAAATGTCAAAACTTCTGAAGAGCAAATACAATAGCCAAACCTTCCCTTTCAGTTGTACTGTAGTTCCTTTTTGCCTTGGTGAGTAATCTGCTGGCATAGGAGATAGGTCTATCAACCTTGTGTGATGATGGTTGAGCTAGAACTGCACCAAGAGCATGAAGACTGGCATCTGTATGCACATGAAACTCTAATGACCAGTTAGGAACACTTAAAAGTGGAGCCGTACATAACCTCAATTTTAGTTCAAGAAATGCTTTCTCAGCTTTAGCACTCCATGAGAAAGGGACCATTCTACTGGTAAGCCTCGATAAGGGCTTAGCTATTTCTGAATACATTCGTATGAATCTTCTATGGTATCCTGCATGACCCAAAAAGCTTTGGACTTCCTTTGGGCTTTGTGGAATAGGCATGGAAAGAATAGCAGTTACCTTCGCAGGGTCAACCGTTATCCCTTAAGCAGATACTATGCGACCAAGAAGAGTGCCCTTGGGACCAAAAAATGACATTTGGCAGGATTTAACTTCAAACCTGTTTTGAGACATTGCTCAAAGATTTACTTTAGATTTTCCAAATGATCATGGAAATCTTGAAGTGCTGCTCTTCTATCTATGCCTGAAAACACTGAAAAGTCATCCATGAAAATGCAGAGAAAGGTTGTTAACCACTTGCCCAATATCAGATACATTGCTCTATTAAATGAAGCTGGTGCATTCTTCAAGCCAAAAGCCATCTGAGTATAGACATAAGTGCCCCATGGAGTTACAAAGGCTGTTTTGTCCCTATCATCAAGATGAATCACTATCTGATTGTAGCCACTAAAACCATCCAAGAAGCTATACAAAGTGTGACCGGCTACTTCCTCAAGTACTTGCTCTGTAAAGGGTTGAGGAAATCCATCTTGAAGAGTCACTTTATTTAAGGCACGAAAATCAACGCAGACTCTTATTTTTCCACTATTTTTCTTGGGTACAATAACCATAGAAGAAAGCCACCTAGAATGTTCTACTAGAACAATTATACGTGCTTCTTCTAGTTTTGTAATTTCCAACTTTACCGCCTCTGCATAGTTTGGATTGAGTCAATATGGCCTACTTCTTGCAGGCGTGGCTCCCTCAACTAAGGGTATCCAGTGTAATCCAAGCTGACCATGCGAAGACATTTTTGTAGGAAAAAAGTAAAGAAGATACCTTCTGCAATAAAGGGGGCTAATGCCATAGCCAGGAGGCCAAGTGGACTACTTGAGGGTTCTCTTCATCCCCTAGATTTACTTCTTGAACTAGTGTTTCAGGACTAGTCGTGCTTGAGAAATCATCTCGTTGTATGCAAGAGTGGAATTTAGCTTATTTTCTGCAATATGTTCCTTGGTCCATCCTTGAGGTATATCAGAGAAAGGAAGATCTTCTGTGCACTCATGCTCATAACTTTCCTTCCCTGATACTCCTATATTTGTTGCCCCTAAAAATTTGTATTCTCCTGCAAGCTCTCATTCTTCAACTCCTTGTGAACTTCATGGCCTTTTCTTGCAACTCCTTCATCTGCACCTTCTTCCTCTATTTCATTGATTTCCGCCGTGCAATACTCTGCACTTTCCATCATCCAATTCAATAATGTATCTTCTTCTTGGGGTAGAGAGGGCATTACCTGAGTGTCCACAGTATACCCAGTAGTTTTCCCTGAGTCGAATCCTTCTTCCAAATGTAGTTGCAGTTGGCTATTGGTGTTTGTTGAAATCCATAGTTTGTTTTCCCCCCAATCTTGCAAAGCTTTTGCTTGCCTCAACCAAGGTCTTCCTAGGAGTAACGGATAAGAAGTCTCCTGTGGAAGTGCAATAACAATAAAATCTAGAACAAAGTGACAACCCTGTACTATCATCAGTACCTTTTCAATAATGCCAAGTGGTGCAACCCGATGTTGATCTGCTAGTGTTACTGTGAATGGTGCCATCTTGGTGGGGTTCAAATTCAGTTTCCTCATTGTGAAATCTGGCATCAAATTCATGCCAGAGCCTCCATCTATGATCACACCTATGAGATCTTCATCCTTTATAAAAACAGATAACCTTGAGCTTTGGTAGTCTGCCAGCGGTGCAGGGGGAAAATCAACCATAAAGCCATCTATCCTAGGTGGTTGGCTCAAGTGAGCAGATTGTATAATCTTTAATAAGTCACTCCTTATCTTTGAATCCATCTTTATGAGTTCGTACACACTAACCTTATGATGAATACCTTTCAAGATCTCCTCAATGTTTACCACATGTGTGTCTTCTTGCAGACTTGTGGGTTGGTCCTTTAGTGAAGTAGCCATCCTTTCAGAAGCTCCTTCAATGTTTGCTTGGTCCTTCCACCCAACCTTCTTTTCCTCCTCTTCATCCTGGAGTCCTTCTTGTTCCTCTCTACGGGCCGTTGCCACTTGTCTCGCTCTAGTCATCATGTGCATTGAAGAAGATGAAACAGCATAAGGCTGAGTGGTCATACCTTCCACTTGTGGGGAGACTGCAATCATGTGAATTGGAGCGGGGTGGCTCTTTGGGCAATCTTTGGTATAGTGATCCTTGGCCTCTAGACAATGCTGATCAGGAGGTGCATCTTTTGGAAGGGAACACCTGTTTTGCATATGTCCATACTCACCATAGCGATAACACATCAATGGCCTATTATATCTAGGCTTCGTTGTACGATTATCCTCTCTATTAGGTGCATTTGAAGTAGTAGCATAATATGAATCCAGAGCTTGAGGGTTACCTTGTTGCTGTGTACCCTTGAGGTAGTAACAGTCTCTAGCTTCATGGCCATCCTTTCCACAAAATTGAGAGCTTACCTTGTTAGGACAATTAGCATTGGAATGTCCATTGTTGTTACATATTGTACACCAAATCTGCCTTCTTATATCCTGAGTGGCCTGCAAATCTTCTAACTCACGGCAAAGTTGGGCGACTTCATCATCAGTACGACGCAATGGTGGAAAGACCTTCTCTTCTTGTTGATTTTGTTGCATTCTCAATGCCTCCAGTTCCTTCCTCAATTTCCCAATAGGGTCTAGTTCTGCAGCATAATTTGGTTGTGTATTCCCTTCAAAATGTTGCCTAGCTTCTTCAATGCGTGATGCTGCTGCACGAAAATCATTGAGAGTTGCATCCAATCTAAGAGACTCACGTAACTTCTGGTGAGATGACCTGGGCAAAGCTTTTTCTATCCATTGCTTAACTAAGAAATCACCTGGAGCATGTGGAAGACGTGCAACAAGTGCTTTTGTCCTAGTGTGAAGTTCATGGAAGGATTCACCTGATCTTAGCCTTAGATTCTCGAGCTCGTCTAGAGCTCTTTCTGAGGAGTCACTAGGTCAAAATGTCTATGAGAATGCCATCTTCAGAGCCTCCCATGTAGCAAAATGGCCATCTGCATATTGAGTGTACCATTTGTCAGCAAGGCCTTCCAATGTGAATGGGAAGAGTACCAGCATTGCATCCTCTCTATTCTGCAGACCTCATCCACGGCATAAGGAGATGAACCTCCTCACATGATCATCAGCATCCTCATAAGCTTGTCCCTTGAAGGTAGGGAACGTGATATTGAGTCTGGAGAGTAGATGAGAGAGATCCTCCATTTGCACTGGTGTTTCCTTTGATGTATCTGAAGAGAAGTATAATGTTCTCCTATGCTTCTCCTTTGAGAGTGGTGTTGCACCCAAATCAATGCATAAATTCAAAGGAGGTAGAGGGGATGTTGGTTCACTAGTTGAAGATATAGCTGACTTTTTAAGGCTCCTTTGTTCACGAAGAGGCTCCTTATCTGCTTGCGTATGGGTCATGTACCTACTTGCAAGATGCAATAGGGAAAAAATGATGGAAAATGACTATTAACTATGCTCAGGGCCTCTTCACAGAAATGCAAGTGTCCCACTATGCGTGCGAAACTGTAGAGGAGGTACTGAGGTATCCACTTTTAACAAGAGCAGAAGATATGCACTTCCAGTACTTTGTCTACTCAAGGGAGGTCCTCCTCAGGGAAGTATACCCTTTAACATTTTTGTGAGTCGGCAGGTCGCAATAATTGTACAGTAACGTAGACACTGAGAGAGAAGATCAATGACAATGGCAATAGTAAAGGACAAAACCACTCCTTAGTTCACACAGATGATTACAATATAGGCAAAAGAAATGCTCAAAAGTTGATGCTCTGGGCTAACATGCCACAACATCAATACAAAAGATTCATTCAATCCGTACAATGAACACAACTAGATGCAGATGGGTACTGATCAGTACAAAGTGTGAAGACTTGCTCCAAGAGGAAGAGCATGAAAATACCACTAACACCAAAAATACCATTGACTCACAATGAATGACAAAACCAAGCCACTTCCTTCACACTATATTGCTATTAGCCCTCCACTGGGAAGCCCACACTCTGTATCCTCACCACAGAGTGACTTTCTACAGTAGGCTTGTAGCCACAGAGTGCCAAGAGAGGACCCCTATACGTACGTATGTATATATGTATCAAATGAACACAAGTCCATTGCTTTTATAAGCTCCAATAGGCCAAGAGGGCCTTGTCGATTCCTCATGTCCACTGATCATGCGCCGATTGATTGCCCAAAATTGGAGGGGTAGATCAAATATGCCACCAATCTTGAATTGGATCCTCAAAAATAGGCAATCTTCATGAACGATTGGCGGCAACAGTCATTTCTGCACTTTCACTTTTAGCACTTACACTTTTACTGTCACTTTTGCATGCAAGCTGAGATCCTCATTTTTTGCCACCCGTGATATTCGAATGACCCTGAGAAACACATCCTTCACATAATTTTTGTAGTAGCTTGTGAGCCTTAGATATTGAGTAGGAGAGATGGTGGGTGATGAGGGAGGTGTGGGTGGAGGTTGTGCAGGTTGCACGGGGTATGGGAGGTTTGGGTGGAGTGGTGGGAGAAATCGTTGTTGGTCAAAAATTGATCCAAGATTTCAAAAATTATTATTGCACCATTGGAAAGTACTCGTCGAGAGCTTTCCAACGATATATAACACTATAGTGTTTGATTGAAAAATGATCCTCAAAATATCCATCCAAATTTGCATGAGAACTTTGTGGGAGGTCGTGGGAAATTGCAGGAGATTGTGGGGGGAAAGAGAAGAGGGGAGGGTGGGGTTGGAGGGGGTTGTGGTGATGGTGGGGGCCACGGCGGTGGTGGGGAAAAAGAGGAGGGGAGGGTGGGGTTGGAGGGGGTTGTAGTGATGGTGGGGGCCGTGGGGGTGGTGGGGGAAAAGAGGAGGGGAGGGTGGGGTTGGAGGGGGTTGTGGTGATGGTGTGGGTTGCGGGTGTGGTGGGGGAAAAGAGGGGGGGAGGGTGGGGTTGGAGGGGGTTGTGGTGATGGTGGGGGCCGCGGGGGTGGTGGGGGAAAAAGTCAAACTTTTATCACTATCCTTGAGTGTTACATCGCACAAGACATGAAACTAGTTTTTGACATTATACTAAAATCCCTCGTTAGCTTTAAAAATCACATGATTTGAATGGGTGCTGTGCAAATCGAGAAGTTTTAATGGAAATCCTTGTATAAAATTCCTACATAAGATTTTTTATTTTTTACAAATCATGTATTATCCTTCCTTGATTTTTTTTTCTGGTGCATCGAACTTGAAAAATCGAATCTCATTCTCAAGAGACTGTATGCATCATATACAATGAATTTTCAGTTAGATGGATTGTGGAAATAGCTGGCAATGGGTTGGCCTCACGTGGCTCCTGAGCCTTGGGACATCTTGTCAAGATTGTTTAAGACAATACGTTTATTTCTATTCTCTTGTTATTTAATCCTTTTTACAGGGATGTGATTTTTTCTATTCTCTCGTCACGTAGCTCAGAAAATTGGATGCTTCTATGCAATCAGAACATGGAGAATGGTACTTGGTATCTATGTGATTTGTCCCCTAGCAAAAATGCCATTGACATTAAAATTGCATGATAAGGTATTGAATAATACATATAAAATTGGATGATAGCGCAAGTGAATAATACGTATAAAATTAAATGGTAAGGTTATCAACCGTATTTCTGATGGATAGAGTATTCATAGTATCATTTGTATCATCCATGGCCTAATAAGATTTCTTTCTTAATCAAGATGTAGTATTTGTGGAGGATGCAGTTCAATCTGTACTTTCATGTACAAACAAGACATGTATAAGCTCCGAGTATGTGTATGTATGAATAATATTTCCACCATCCAACACGTGAATAACATTTTCACCATCCAACACGTGAAGAACATTTCCACCATCCAAAACGAGAAGCATCACAAGAAACGGGTTGCGTGAAGACTCATCACACAAGAATCGAATGCACAACTCACCTATGACGTGTGAAAGCTTGCTCAGTTTGCTTTCCATTAAGAAGCCAAAACAACGTGAAAGAGATGAAAGAAAAGTTAATGTTAATTCACTCAAAAATTTTTTACATAAAGGTATTGTTTTTTATTTCAAAAAAGCCATGCCCACGTTTGATCCAAATTGATTTCGAGATGGTTTCTAGCATCCTTCAGTTCTTTCTAGTGTCAAATTATTGAGAAAAATCCGTTGAACATACATAAAGATTTCACCATTAGATAACCTTTCATATCTTGTGTGTTTTCGTTAGAGAGAGAGAGAGGGAGGCTGAGATAGAGACAGATAAATGGAAAAAGAGGTTCAAGGTATAAAAATTAGAGTGAAATATATGGATATGGGAAGTTTGGAGATCAGTCAGAAATACTGAAGAAAAGACTATGGCTAGTTAATAAATGTTATCCACAGCGAAAAAGCATTCTTGACAAAACATATAAGGAACTTCGATAATATAAATCCATATACGTCAAACAAAAATTTCATAATAATTCCACTCACGTAGAAAGAGGACAATCCAAAAGAAAAGCAGTTTGGGGGGGGGGGGGACTAAGAGAAACAAAAATTGTCATTTTTCCAATAATTTAACCTAAAAAAAAAGATAAGAAAGTAAATTATATATACAAGGTCGTGTCATTTGCTAGCACTAAGTATTATCAAGAGTATTATTGTTTTCAGTTTTTTTTCTTTGTTTTGAGTAACTTAAACAAAAACAAAATACTTTTTGCATGTAGTTCTTGCTAGATGCATGACACGGTAATACAAATTTTAAACACTTTTACTTTCATGTGCACAAAATCCTCTATAATGAGATCTACAATGAATACACATTATTAATTTCTTTTGTAAAATGGATCTCTGGAATGCTACGTTAATTATAAAATTATAAGATCTAATCATAGTGCATGTGCCATAAGCGAGTTGTTTAGGCACTCACTTCTTAAGGCAAAGCTTGTATATTCAATCCTTGTAGGTTGTTCTAATTTCTTGGGCCAATGTGTTTAGCTTAATCTTGTAATGTATTTTGGGTTTTTGAGACTAGATGCCTTCAGTAGCCTTTTTGTCATGATGATTTGGCAATCTAACCCCTACTTTACGGGATAGAGGGAGTCACATTGGTAGTATTCCCTTCGCCTGTACAATGTGCCAAATTTCCTCTTTGAGAAAATAAATGAAATCATGTGAGATCTTTGAGTTCTCCAATTCGATCTGTTTATCATTCATTAGAACATCATTTAAGTGTTGCTTCCCTCAATTTCATTTCTTTCTTGTCCATAAGATGAACACTCTCACATGATCCAATAGAATTTCGAGGTTCACTGGAGCTCCTAGTAGTCCCAAATATTTTACATATTCAGTCTATAGTCTCCATTTTATTTGGTGGGTACAGAGCATAATAATGAAACTTAAGACTCCAAATGAAGACAAATTGGATTGGAAAACGTTGCTATTATTACCATCCACTAATATCCCAATGTATAGTTCCAATAGAGGTTCTATCCCACTAAGAGTTAAATGGATATTCGAGTCCTCTAGATGAAGAAGTGTGGAGAAGAAACAAGAGTTACTTTTAGAGCGCTTTATATACTTCATAGAATAGAGAAGATCGGAATCTGAAGAAATTATTATATTTCTTCCAAGGAAAAGTGGCCCAAATTTTCACAAGTAAATTTTTTATAAATAGAACCTTTTAATTTCATGGAATGTCTTACAAAATCTTCCTTACAAGGATCGCCTTGTAGAGGAGGATGAAAGGTGGAGGCCTTCACGTTTTTTATTGAAGTCTCTAAATCTCTAGGGAAAACCTAGAGATTGTAGCTCAACGACCCCAACCCTCAATGTAGTACCTTTTGTTCTAATTAAAATCTTCGATTAGCATCACAAAGAAAACATTTGGTCTCCGTGTGTATATATAGAGTTATGCATAATAGAATTATTTAGGTAAAATAAAGTTAACGCATATCACCATATATATTAGAAATGTTTGGATGTTCTTAGCTGAGGATGTGCGACAATACGCTCTGAGGTTGCCATGCATATTTAATCACGTTGCGCTGATCGTACAAAGTGCTGAGGATTTATATATTAGTCACATCTTCTAATTTATATATTAGTCACATCTTCTAATTTATACATTTATATTAGTCACATCTTCTAACTTTCACATCTTGTAATTTTCTCATTACCAAATAAAGGTAAGAAAGTACATTACATATACAAAGTCATGTCATTACATCGGTAAACGTTAGCTTTTGTCTAGTGTGCATCCCTAGTGCGTTTTCTCTGAAAAACCTCGCCGTTCCCGTGTGGTTGGGTGTGATAACGTCAACATTATCTGTACGTGTGTGTGTGTGTGTGTGTGAGAGAGAGAGAGAGAGAGAGAGTTTTTTAGTGGCTGGCTATAATACAGTTCAACCAGCCCTGTGAAGAAGACGAAGTAGATCGGGGTTCGCACTTCAGGCCGGTTATCGAGTACAGGAGCGCCTCACAATAGCTGGTGCAGACCATCATGGCTAACAGGGTCGATAGCTCGGTATACTATCGATACCAGAGGATTAGTGGCGTAAGGGTGCATTTTCGGAATTTTCGCTAATACGTATATGGAAAACAGAATCAAAGTACAGACAGAGAGAGAGAGAGAGAGAGAGAGAGAGAGAGAGAGAGAGAGAGAGAGAGAGAGAGAGAGAGGATATTCACAGACATAATTTGTGCAGGTGGAGATAATAGAGGGACCAGAACCAGGTTACTTCGAGGTACATGTTCGATGTCCGAAGCGTCCAAGGGTCGTAGAATTGGTTATCATCGCCACAGAACGGATGTCTTGCATGCTTAACTCTTTGAATCTCTCCATGGAGCCGTCGATCTCACTCTCTGTTGTGGCGAAGAAGGTTCGTAGACTTCCAACTCTCCTCGCATCAAATGGCACATGGAGTGGCGCTATTAGCATGAAAGTATTATTCTGCGTTTAATGCAACATTGTGTAAGGAATTAATCAACAGACAGACGAAGGTTGACTTAGTTCATTTATAGGCGATGGGAACTGCATATTTACAGACTAAAATCGAAGGTGTTGTTTCGTTTGATTCCAGGGGGAAGGAACAACTAGTGAGGACCTCGCTATCCTGCACGATATGCTCGTAGCTCTCCTCGAGGTCCCTTGAACATTTCCATTCTTAAATCTGTTTAGATTCCGCCAATGTGGCCTTCACGCACGCTGTTATAGAAAGTCGTTTAGCGCATCCTTTCTTTCCCTTCGCTGCCGTCAATTCCCTGCTGATATGAGTATCTCAGTTCTGTGTAATCAATAAACGCCATCGCTTTATATTTGTATGCAGTACTCTTCAGAGCCCTACCACGTGCGTGCGTATTATCAACAGAAATCTTCAGAGCCCTAAACAACGCAACAATTACTATCTTCCAGTGTAGTTTTTAATTCGCATTGCGTCATGACGGAGGAGAGAGTTCAAAACGGCAGGAGCATCTGAATGATCTCGTCCGTGTGCAGAACCAGACGCAGAAATAGGTTCAGACCATGGAAGTTCATTCTCAAATCAATGCCCCTGTGAATACAATGGATTTGTGTTAATCACTTTTTCAAAAAGGAAGTTCAGCCGCGGCCGTTTCTGTTATTCTTTTCTTTTTTTAAATAAAGGAAGTTCGGCTTTAGCCTAATCTCCCAGACTTTAATTATAATAAAGAGAAAAAGTTACAAGTGAATGGGACTAGTGCCCATGGGACCCCCCAAATCCCACAATGCAGGGGAGGAGTATGACAAGCTACAGGGCATTACAAATGAGGCGGATAACATTACCATCACCCTCATGTGGGACCCATTTGAGTTTCAACTTGTTGTTTTCGAGGAGATAAATACAGTGATGTCTAAACGGTGGCGATCTCTTGATGCTTTTGATTTCTTCGTGTATGTACGTCTTTATTTCTCTCACCGACTTTTCAGTCTCATAGAAAACATTGAAGCTAATATTTTTGTTCTCTACTCGACGAATAAAGAATACGTGAAACAATCCATACCTAATATACAGTCAGATTGTGATATCTTGGGAAGCGAGTCGAAACAAGGTAAAGCTCTTCAAAGTAGGTGTAAACATTAGGGGGACTTCATAAATTCTTTAAGTGTGTCGATGTGGGGTAATTAAAATAATATATCATCGTTGAAGAACCATGCCCTCCGCTCGATACTCTAACGTTTACGTTTTCAATATACTTTGTGTGATTAATAAATACATTTTCCATGTAGAAAAATTATTCCTATTATTTATTATGCTAACGCATATATTTTTAAGTAAGCAAGTTCATGTCAACAATATGGTTGCTCTCATTATCACCGTTATCTACATTAACGAAAAGAACATCTTTTCAAGGGAAAGGAGATAAGGAGGAGAGCTCTCATGCACTCTCACACACAAAGAGATGAGTATACACAGATTGAGGCAAGGGATTATGATCTTCTTCTATTTCTTCTATTAAAGAAAGAGAATGTAGAAAACCCCAATGTTCATGAATGAGTGGGTTTGCAAGAAAAAATGTTCCATCACTTTTGGTAGACAAATCTAGTGAAGCTCACTACAAATATCCATCATAGAGATCAACATAACCATTTTACATGTGAGAGAAATGAAAAGTGGTATGTGTCCTCCTTGATCATCACATTTTGAGATTGATATTTCAACCTCCCCTTCAAGACCAAGGCCATGTCGTGTAATCCAAGCATCTTCCCAAACTTTCATAACTTATCTAATCCAAGTGCTATAGTGAAAACAGTAGCAAGCTTATTATCTGTCCTTATATAAATAAGATCAATATCACCTGCTACCTTTTCCTTCATCAAGTGATAGTGTACCCTGATATGCTTTGCTCTAGCATGGAAAACAAGAATTCATGCTAATTATCTGTTCCTAAATGTATAAAAATAAATTATGATAGGCTTCTATAATTCCACACTTAAATCTCAAGGTAGCATCTCTAGACATGACCCCTCACATGCTGCCATTACAACATTTCTATAATCAGCCTCTTACTTTGATAAAACAATATTGGGTTGCTTGTTAGTGATCCATGTAACAACAAGCCTCCCAAGTGAGAATAGAAAGCCACTATTAGATGTTTTATCTAGAACATTACCACCCCCAATCTGCGTCTATGTATCATTTAACTTACAATTCTACACCAAATTCATAGAACAATACATCATCCAAACTAGCACTCACGTAATGTAGAGTCTCTCTCGAACCATCTAAATGTAGTTTCTTGAGAACCTGCATAGTTTGACTTTAAGGTCCTTCTTGTAGCTTAGATTAGGCCTTGTAATTGTGATACATATAAAACTTCACACAATTTTCATATACTATGTAGCATTTTCCATTCATTCACTTGATGTAGTATCCAACTTAAAATTTTGATGTAATGGCATAGAAATTGGCTTAGAATCATCCATACCATACTTTTGAAGTATCCAAAATATATTGCCTTAGAGAGAGCCAAACACCTGTTTGTATATGTATAAACTCAATGCCCAAAAAGTAGCAAAGTGCAAGAAGAACTTTCAAGTCTAATTCCTATATAAGGAGCTTCTTTACCTCTTTAATTTTTTCTTCATTATCATTAGCTAAAATCAAGTCATTAACATAAGCAGCCATAGTAGTATTGCCATCATCACCCATCCTTCTGTATAATGAGGGATCTTCATCATACATAGAAAATCTAATGGAGGTTAAATAGTATGCAATCCTTGCAGGTCAAGCACAAGGGGACTCTTTAAACACATAAAAAGGATTTTTCAAACTCCAAAAATACCCTATAGGCTTTGAATCTTGATATCCTTGTGGTTGATCCCTGTATAATTCTTGCTACAACTCACCACGTAAGAAAAAATTCTTCACATTCATTTGATGGAAAACCGTGCTTTTGTTTTAGACAATGCAACATGTGCTCTAGTAGTAGCCATTTTAGTTGATGGGATAAAATTTTCCTAATAGTTCAGCCATATGTCTATGCATATCCTTTTGCCAACAATCATTCTTTATACCTCCTTATGCTACCATCAACATTAAGCTTTACTTTGTAAACTAGCTGGCAACCTATAAGTTTATTTCCTTGTAAAAATGGAACTAGCTTCCATTTCTCATGTCCAAGAAGTGCAACCATTATCTCATCCATAGCTTTCACCCAATCTACATTTTTAGTTGCATCTTTAGAATAACAACGTTCAAAATATTGTATTACTATGATCATGTCTCCAAAATGACAAGCCATGTAGCTATCATCTGTTAATCCTTGCACTCAATTCTATTCCTCCCAAATCTTCTTTGGTTGTGCAATATTAGAGTCCACTCAAAACTTCAGATTGAAGACACTGATGGAGAACCAAGCAGTTCAAAAAGGACCTTCAAGTCCACTAAAAAATTGAGATTCTCCACCTGGGTTTTCATCATTTCCTTTTCCATTTGAGTCAAGATTACTTTCATCTTTGGCATCAGCATATAAGCTTCAAATTTTCTAAAACACCACATCTTTGATTATGTTCACAAATCATGGGTCTGGGTTGTAATATTTTTATCCTTTTCAGTCAAGGGAGTACCCAATAAAGATACATCTTTCTAGCTTTGCATCAAGTTTCGTGGTCAAATCATCTCAAACATATAGATATGTAACTATTAATAATGTATGAGAATATGAGCACAACTTCTATCAAATAGAAATGAGGAATATTTCTTTCAACCATCAAGGGTCTTTATATTGCTACAATATGTCCTTTTTTAATTTAAAAATGACCTCATGTTGCGGTATATACTTGTATGAAAGCTTCTCTTGAATTGCATGAATTTCTAAAAAAAATACTGAATGCATTTGATATTTATTCACCTCTTCCATCATATCTTAATTTTTTATTGTACTTCACTTTATGCTTTGGCATAATAGCCTTTAAATTATGAAACTCAATAAACAAGTCACTCTTCTTCCTCTTCAAATATACCCATAATTTTGGTGTATGGTCATCAGTAAAAGTGACATAAAACCTACAACTCCCATAGATGTGCTATTTGTAGGAACCCAATGTGCTATTTCCATGAAATTCTCACTAGATACTTCTCATGAGGAAATAATGCCCTTGATTTTTAACCAAATTGACATGCTTCACATAACCTTTGCATATCCACAACCTTGAAATTTACTGTCCATTCAAAAGATTCTTTTATTGCATCAATTTTAGTCTTTGTAAATTCTCATTTCTTATTTGCTTGTGCCCAATCTCTATGTCAGAAATAACAACTAGACCTTTTGAAAACATGGTTGCATTCATTTAAACAATTTTCACATTCAATTTGAATATCCTATCCACTTTTTTCCTTTTGGTGATCGACCTTGCATTCTGTTTGTACTCATTTATAGATGAACCATAAGCCTTGAACCTCAGTTCTAATCCCGAGTCACTCATTTGTTGAATGGAATCTAAGTTCTTTGCTATATTTAGAGCATGGAGTACATCAACAAGATGTTCCTTCATGAACAATGAGATGTTGCCTAAATGCTTGACAGGATGTAATGAAACATCACTTGTTTCTACAAATCTACCAATTGGTAATTTCAACAAACTGCTAAACCATTCTGCATGGTTGTTCATGTGAATGGAATCACCTCAATAAACATACCATACATTATCGTTCAATTTTGAAACATCACACGATATTGTATTCATATGCGATATTGGATCATTAAAAACCTCTCTGAATCATGTACACTTGTAGATGCATAGTTGTTTGTATGCTTTCTACTCTTTAGATTGTTCAAGCTACAATTACATTCAAAGTAACTAGGTTTACCACAATTCTAGCATCCCTTACTTCCATTACTGAAATCATCTATTTGGAAATTTTTGCATCCTCCTCCGTTGTGGTGAAGTTCGAGGCAAGGAGGGAAGATTTAGAAGGAATATGAATACTTGTGTGTTTCTCACTCTTACAATCGTCACTTTACTTTTTTTCTATGTTCTTTATTTCTTCCTTCCTAATTTTTGTTCAGTATGTATATATATTTAGTTTTGCATATGTTAGTTGTGAAAAAGCCAATGTTTAAAGGGGCTTCTCTTAGAAAGATAATTGAGGACAGCTAAGTCCCAAGTTGCATAGGTTACTTTCATCTCCTTTCTCTAAGAATGTCATATCTAATGGTAAATGAACCTTCAACCCTTCTACCTCCCAAATGGCACTTAACTGATCCAAGTTGATGGCTTATAAATTGATGGAATCTGCATTTTTCTTGTTGTGCTTCAAGGGTTTCAAGTAAGACTTGAGAAGAGCCAACAAAACAAGAATTCTCACCCTTTTTAGTAAGGAAGACAAAAAGTTTGAAAAGTAAAACATAGCTAAAAATATAGAAAATTAGATCATGTCAAGAAGTTTTCTCTACAACAAGGACACTCAAAATATCCAAATACATGTTCAGATTATGTATCCCATAAACAAGAAGAAATTATCCTCCCTTCTATCTCTAAGTTAAATATTTAGAACCCAGAAGCATTTGTTGTGTTTCTCAGCTTCAAAATGCTGACTAAACCAGCTATGGTAGAACTCCATGCTTCTACATGTCTTTATGTTGCTAAAGCTCAACATAAAATTATAGTAGATTCTTGAGTTTTAACTATTTGAATATAACATTGACCTATAGCCTAGCTGTTGCTAAAAATCCATTCTACAAATTATGAACTCAAACAAGTGTGACTTGATCACTAAGCACCTAGCAAGTTCTCGCCAGCACATGTATTGTTTATCTTCTTAGCAACTACAGTGTGCATGGTCATAGTTTTAGAAGATGGATCCACAATTACACTTAAATTAGACACTTTCCCTTGTCACATTTGAACCCTCAATTCCCTACTATTTCCAGTGCATCCACTTGAACCCTCATAGGTTGACTTATCTTGTAGCCTTTCCTCAATCACAATATATTCCCAATCACAATCTTTCGATCACTCAAGAATAATAGAGGAGAGAAAAACACAGAGATTGCACAAGATAAGAGAAAATATGATGTGGAAGAGTAGAAAATATATGACTTAGAGAACGAGGAATTCTGATATTATAGATGAGAATCAATGGCTACAATAGCTTTGGAAAATAGCTTCTTGATGAAGCCTCCACCTCCCGGCCACCTCGAGCTATCACAATCTCATTCACACTCCCACTCTCAATCACACTCTCACTCTCACTCTCACTCTCAATCACAAGGTAATTCTCTGATTTTAGTGCATCCCCTTTGTTGATGCGCAAGTATCTCTATAGTAGAGTTTGATCACCGCCCCTAGGAAGTGTGGGATTCACCAAATTTAGAGAAAGCCAAGTTTCTCCAAAACTTTAGCAAAAAGCCATGTGATCGTAGTGTGCTTTCTTTGGCATACTTGTCAAAAATAGGAGAAAAACACCGAAAAGAAAAATAAAAAAATATCGATAATTACACATGATAACACATAAGCATCAGAATCATGGATTTGAATAGAATTAGAGAAGCCCTTGGTTTTTTTTTTAAGTGTTGGAAAACGTCATTTTAGAAATCCCTATAACTCAAAAATGGTGAGGAATTGGCTTAAGCTTCTGGGAGACACTTTTATTCAGTTTTTTTATCTGCACAATAGTGTTTTAGACTACCAAGGTCCAAATCTACCTCCAAATTCCACTTTTGAGCCCTACAAGTTTAAAAATTCTAGAGAGAGAGAGAGAGAGAGTAAAATCAAGACATTTTCTTACAATGAACTAAATGTAGAGCTCTGAATGAGGTACTTAAGACATGATTCACAAAAATTTCATACAGACACTTTCATTCTATTATACTTGCTCTACCTTTCTCTCATACAGAGTTTTTCGTAATTCTTTCATCTTCATCTTCAAATTTCAACTAGAAAACCTGATGCAAATCAATTCTATAGAGAGAATATGAAACTTGTCATCCCAGAATTCTCCCTCCATGCATAAAATGACTTAATTATTCATTTTAAGCATTATCCCCAAAATAAAATTCACAAAGTTGAAAATGAATTATTTCACTAGAAAAGAGGCCTATTACATATCTACACATTGATTTCTTTTACTCAAAGTGTAGACTAATTCATCTTTGGGTCCAAATGACTGTAATGACTCATTAGTTCTTGTGCCATTAATGAAAGCATATGCAAAGCTTCTATGACATCTAAACCCTGGGGAAAGCATGGAATCTAATGGTTATGAAAAGAGAATGACACCTCGAAAAGGCAAACTCGTTATTCGAATTGGAACTTTCTAAATAACTAAAGGTGATACCTCAATGATTGTGGACATAAAGCTTGAAAAAAAAAACCAAGAAAGTACTTCAAAATATGTCACCCAATAATGTATGTGGCGAGATATTCACATATGAAGAAGTATTTGAGAAAGAGTCAATGACCAAACAAATGTATGAAGAGTGTGACAAAAACACATCCTCTAAAGGGAATGAGCATGAAATAAGTGACATAGATAGAGAATCAGTTGATGATGTATTGAATGCAAAAATGGATTTGACATCAAATTACATGTATATTCCTGAAAAAGATCATGATAATATGAACGAATGTAAAGGTCGTAATGAAACTTACTTGGAAAAGCAAGAATTTATTCATTTGGATGATCAATACTTTCTTGAATTTATTGACATGAAGTCTCTTCATGATAATGAGAAAGTGAATTTGGAGAGAAGCAATGATGAAGATTTCTTTGAGAGACTAGAGAGAGGCATATTTGATAATTGGTAACACTGAAGTAGAACATAATCATGATAGATTGGATGAAAAAAACGAGCATATATTATCAATGAGCATGATGATCACTTCTCCTTGTTGAGGCAATGGAGTGAATCTATTTAAACGTTCCGTTCCATAGAAGATGAAAGTCTGATTCTAAAGGATGCAAATGAATATATTTTTCCAAATGATTCCAAGCATAAAATAGATAAAAATGCATGCTTGAAGGGACTTTTTGAAGATGATTTAAGCACATTAAAAATCAAAAATCTATGTTTATGTGTTTTTGATTAATCAATGGTAACATCATATGATGCATGTGAGAGGAACATGAATAAAGGTGACTGTGCTCGAATGATCGCACCATGGATTTTCAAGTTCTCCAAGAGCTATGTATGTCAATCAAACCTCCAAGGGATGAACAAGAAAATGAATTGGCTTATCCACATATCTAATTTGTTAAAGAATGACTCTTGGATTGATGCAATTGAATGGTGGCTTCTTTACAAGCATAGCTTCTTTGGTGAACATATATCAAAGAAGATGGGCTTGAAGGGAGAGCCCTAGTCAATACAAGTCAGAAATGTTTGAAAATGATCTTGTAAATAAGAATGTATATAAATGATGTTTTTTTGCTTTGACTTTTTAGATAGATATAGGAAAACAAATAAGAAGAATAAGATGAGAATTTGGAGTGGAGACAATTACGACGATGAATGCAAGTTCTATCAGGCAAAGTTCCAAACGATAAACAAGTGAAATGTTTTCCCTCTCACTTCCTTCTTTTTTATACATGAATGTAAATATGCATTTTATCTTGTATGTGATGGATGTTCTAGAACTTGTGCAAATTTAAGAGAATTAATTAGACTCAAGTTGACCTACAACTATTATGATTGGATGCAATTCATGAAAGAGCGAGATTATAAGGGTAGATTTGGGAGGCAGACTAGAGCGTTTGAGAGCAAAGACTTGCGAAAGTGGGGGAATACTTAAACTAAGTATTTGTATATACTAGTGTACGTGAATGCTTGATGAGTGGAGTTCTTTGATTTCTGCTTTTGATCTCATGCCTGATCCTACCTTCAAATGGACTATGAATTAGATATGCCCTCATACACTAGCCAGGTGCATACATGTATGTGTATGTATTGTCAGTGCGCTAAGATGGGCTAGGAGGTGGGTGAAGCTACCCTAGTCGAGTGATAAGGGCCATAAACTGATGCTAGTTTCATCGTATGGCTTGATATTTATGTTGTTATGCATCCATACCAGTTGGTAGGCGGGTGGAGTCACTCTAATCAGGTGGTCAGAGCCACAAGCTGACATCAATTTCATATGGGGCTAGTGCTATGCATCATGCACTATGTTGGATTGATAAAAGAGCAGGCTAAAGTTGGTCGACTGGATAGGTCCGTGCGTTGCAACCGATTTTGGCATTGGCTGATCTATGCAAATAAAGAATAAATGAATAAAAAAAAAAAAAAAAAAAAAAAGATTGAGCTGGAATGACATGCAAAAGAAAAGAAAAATAAAATAAAAGTAAAAGAAAAATAAGAAAAGTCTGATGGGGGTTCGGACAGTGAGAGATCAACAGAGACGCCAGATGTAATTTCATAAATAAAGTTAGTAGGAATTGGTATATGCATGTGCTTAGGATAGGCTACAAGATCTGACCATGTTGACTAAATGGAAGAGCTAAGAAGTTTCCAATTCATTCATATGATTGCTGGTTTGATTGTAATAATTGTATCTTGGTAGTTTCTATATGATGTTTGTATCTAAATTTTTCTCTAAACTTTATGCCAAGTTTAATGCATTTTCGAATTTCACGCATCTAGTTAAACTCTTTTTAAGTTGTGTTTATCTGCCATGTCTATTTGATGATCATTTGTGTTTATTGATATGTATAGAGGTTGGCACATGTGGAGAATGCACAGGTTCATAGAGGGTGGATATGGTCTAGATTGAAACCCAGGTCTAGAACCAAGAAGGATACATCAAATGAAGATGGCATTCATCCGACATCAAATCAAACAATGAAAGGAAATCTTGATGATTTCTATCTTGGAAAATAATATCTGTTATATGTGATTATGAGGATTGAGTTCCAAGGAGACCATCGATTTTCCATTGCATTTCTTGTGTGTTTTGATAACATTAATGAGTATATGAAAATGATTTTATTACTGTATATACATGTGTTTATATGTGTGTTTTTGCATGTTGTTTATGTTTTTGCAATTCTGAGTTGCATATAGAAATAGGTGTGTAGGTATGTGTGTTGCTAGATGAATGGGTGTGTTGCTATATGGTATGTATGCGCAAATATATGAGCATGTAACATGAGGAACTCAAATTTCAACTATATTCATATGTGTATGACATCAAGTCTATAAGAGGGGCTTGTAGCTGCATGATTGGATGTGTTAGCATTGTACAACTCTTCAACCAAATTGCAGAAGAAGGGGGGTTCTTCCCAATCTAGTAACATATATTAATGTGCTTGATGTATGTTAGAACCTTCCTTCATTAGTTCTAGATAAAGAGCTCCACACTTGTATTCGGAATCTAGGTGCTTCATCTTAGGCAGGGAGATCATTAGAAACTTATGTAAATAATGGAGTTGTTGGAAAGCTTGAAGGAAAGCTGCCAAGGAAGCATAACCTTAAAAATGCTCTTTCCAATGTGGAGAATAGAAGGCTATCCCTTAAGAGAGTTCTTTGTCTACAAAGTAGTGTGAATGAACTGTCAGTATGGAGGTTCTGGACCTTCGTAGAGAGATTTATGGTAGACTCCACAAAGAGGGATTTCCAAAAATGGATAGCCTAGTCGCTACCCCATTGGTTGATATGTTATGGCCAACATGGAATTGAAAAAAAAAGCATTTAATTATTTCAAGGATATGCAACTGATGGGCTTCTCTCCAGGTGTAGTCACATTTTTATGTGTTCTAAAATCTTGTCGTTGCATGGAGGAATCACAAAAGGTACAAGAAGTACATGTTATTGCAAGAGATGGATTACTTGAAAGAGACACTAGTGTCATGTGTGCATTAGTGGACATGTATGCTAAGTATGGTGCAGTTGAGGAAGCTAAAGAAGTGTCATTTCAGTTCCCAAAAAGGAATGATATTGTGTGGACTATGTTGATTGCAGGGTATGTCAATCATGAGCACGATCAACAAGCATTGGACTGCTATGATCAGACGTTGCATGAAGGTTTCTCTCTAGATATAGTTACCTATCCTTGTGTTTTAAAGACTTGTACCATGAAATCATCATTGGATGATATTAGAGAAATACATACTCACATTATGAAGGATAATACCTTGGCAACTAATCCTGTCATAGGTATTGCATTGATAGGCATGTATGCATGGTGTTGTTCTCTTGAAATGGCACAACAATATCCAATAAGCTTCCTGAGTGCAGATTGGCATCTTGGAATGCATCAATTGTAGGATATGCTCAACATGTGCAGATGAGGCATACTTATCATATTTAATGCAATTTCCATGGTTTGATGGATGACCCTTCGCAAAAGGGAAGCATGGTAGGATCTTCACAGGCCAATGAGACCAAAATAGAACGTTTTTGGTGGCAAAGGAAGGAGAAGTAGTAGGATGCTGTGATAAGGTGGAGGAGCATGTCCTCAAGAGAAAAAAAACGATTGAAATGGATTCATCTCGCAAAGGGTTTCCTTTCTCAGAACTTTTTGAAATGCTAATCTGGGCTAATTTCTCTTCTAGGAACATTGAAGGGGGGATATGGCCATATGGTGCATTCTCAAAAAAAGGGAATGTAGAAGGGACGTGCCTATCCTTAGGAAATAAACAAGAAGATGATGGTGGTGCTGAGGTAGAGAGCGTTCCTTGTGTAGTGAGACCTAGACATTAGATTCTAGACACCATATGAAGATGATGAGGATCACTTCGAATCTAATAACCACTCACTCAAGCTATATATAAGTCAAAAGGTGATCTTCCCAAACATATATCTGAAAAAGGGGAGCTTTCTCCATGAAATTTTTGAGTGTAGTATGTGTATGATCTTGGTTGATCTAAAGGTTTAGATATAAGTTATGCATTGCCTATTTGGCTTTAAGAAATAGGTTTTCAGTGCATGTGAAAGCTACTATTGAAACTCCGAATGGAAAACGAAGTTTTCCATGAGCATGTTTTTTTCCATGCCATAATAGATTCAGAGTGGGTCTTTTGTCAGGCAACGAGAGTAGATGGGAGATAACATGGCTCAATATTGGATGAAAATTAATTCTTGTGTTTTGAAGTTGTTTTGGTGTTCTGTTTGAATTCTAACTGGTTTAGGGATTTTTTCCTTTGAATCACATGATGGAGCTACCATAGCTTCATGTGAAGAGCTTTAATGCGGTATACACTAATTACAATAGCATGCCTTTGTAGCTATTCAGGAGAGGATAGAGGCTTTGTCGCATAGAGAATGCTTTTGTAGATTTAAGCTTTCTTTCCATTTGGTGGCTAGAATAAGGAGGATGGAGAGCAAAAGGCAGGACTTGTTAAGTTTTTGGCATTAGATCCAGTTACTATATATATTATTGGACAAGGCTGTTGTGGAATGTATACAAAAAGTGTTCATAGTTGAGAGAGATGGATGTTGCTAAGGGCAGGATTGATATTGCAAGAGATTCCTTGCATCTGTTCTTCTATCTACATTTTACTACAAACAACTGCACAAAACTCTCACTATGGACCAATGATTAGAGGGAGATATTCATTTGATGGACATGTTCAAGTTTGTCATGACTTGGATTTATTTTGTGAAGATTACAATTTCGAGGTGTTTTGTTCCTAAATCGCATCACTGTAGATTTATATTTTCATAGGTCTATGATTGAGTGTTCAATTAACCTTTCCTGCATGAGAATACTAATCATAATGTATATACCTCACTTGGAAAATAAGTCCAATCAATCTTTATCTTCGTTGTTTCTTCTAGTCGAAATCATTTCTAGCTTCATCAATGCAATCATTTGACTCAATAGTTTCATATTTAAGATCTTTCAATGCTATAGGGACATCACATTTATCTGTTGGAGACCTCTTAATCTCCAAAGGTTTGATTTAAACTGACTTAAGAACACTTCTATGTCAATTATAAACCAAACTTTACACAAACAATGATCTTCTTTACCAAAACTTCAATCATCACTTCTCTGAGTGAAGAAATGTTTACTTCAGAAAGTCTGCTTCAGAAATCAACTTCATTACCTGCACAAAACTTCAAATTTCTTCAAGTAAATGATGCACAAGTATTTGCAATACCTTTGCGCAATCATACTAGTCATTAGTTCTCAAAACTAATCACTAAAAGTTTAATTTGATCCTTAAGATCAAATATATGTCATAACTGTCTCTCAGAAGTTGCGCCTTCGACATAGTCAACTTCTTAAGTTGATTTCTCCCAATCTGAAACCCGTTTTGCTAAATGCTTTTGGCCATAGCTTCCTTATCTTCTAACTTAACTTTTAAGTGCTCACTCATAAAAAACTTTACAGTATACACTCAGATCTGATCAAAATACTGAGACGGAAAAGTGCGCTACTCACAGACTTCAGTTTCCAAAGCTCACATATGAATGTTCCTATTGATCATTCTCACAGTAGAAGAGGAATTAGATTCTGAAACTCTAGACATAGCTTCATTAGCTTCTCAATTAGATGTGTACAAAAGGATTTCTGATCCACATGATCAGACAGAGAGCACTCAGAGAAAAACCCGTCGCTACTTTCTGGGAAAAAACTCTCTACACATCTTCCTAAAGTTTGTCATCTACAAATGACTCTCATACATAATTCTTATCATCATTAACTTATATATACATGACTTTAGACTTATCTCGCGTCTATGACACTACTCTTCATCATCCTAAAGTTTAGTTCTACTTAGATTACAAAGATTTCCACATAAATGTACATATGTGTACAAGACATCATCCTGAAATCTTCTTCACTTTCACAAGTGTTTTCCTTCACTTCATTCTGACCATAAACCTTCTTCAAGCTCTCTATAATCACCAATTTGTGATTGGCTTGTTCCAACAGCTCCCCCTCAATCACTAATTGTGATTATTCCATTCTTCTTCACTCCTGCCATCTCCTTGAATCTCTGTAGCTTAGGTCCATCCAAGCTCTTTGTCATCATATCTGCCACTTGTTCTTTTGTTCGAGTGTACATCACTTCAATTTCTTTATCAAGTACCTTTTCCCTCAAGAAATGATACTGAATCTCTATATGCTTAGTCCTGGCATGAAAAACAGGGTTAGCTGCCAAATACAAAGAACTCATATTGTCTCCAAAAATAATTGGAGTACTATGATCAGTCTCAAAACTTTTCATCAAGGTCTTCAACCATATCACTTCTTTTGCAGCTTCTACCATTCCCTTATACTCAGCTTCTGTGGATAATAAAGCAACTGTATGTTGCTTCCTTGAACACCAAGAAACTAGTTTATCTCCAACATAACAGAGATACCCATGAGTAGACCTTCTATCATCTGAGTCACCTGCCCAATCTGCATCACTAAACACTTTGATTCTTGTATCAGAAGTGAAACCATAATACAAACCTTCACTTAGGGTTCCTTTGATATATCTGAGTACCCTTTGAGCTGTAATCCAATGAGTCTTCTTTGGACAATGCATAAATTGTGACAACACACCTACTGCATATGATAAATCTGGCCTTGTCAAGGTAGCATAGATTAAACTACCTACCAAACTCTGATATTTCTTCATATCATTGAATTCTTCACCTCCATACCTGCTTAATTTATGATTTACCTCCAATGGTGTAGATGAGGTCTTGCAATCTTCCATGTTAAATTTGACTAGAAGATTCTTCAAATACCTTTCTTGTGAAACATATACTCCATGTTGAGTATACACAATCTGCATTCCTAGAAAATAAGATAAGTTTCCCAAATCACTTATCCTAAACTCCTTCTCTATTTGCCTTTTGAGTTCATTGATTCCTTGAGCATCTGTTCCTGTAACAATAATATCATCAACATAAATGCACATGTAAATGTATCCATTTTCACTTGCCTTCACTAGCAAGCTACTATCTGCCTTTGATGCTTGAAATCCACATTCATTCAAGAACTTGACCAATCTGTAATTCCAAGCTCTTGGGGCTTGCTTCAACCCATATAAAGCTCTCTTGAGCTTACACACATAATCTGATCCAATTGATTCCATGAAGCCTTCTGGTTGCTCCATGTATACTTCATCTGCAATGTATCCATTTAAAAATGCATTTTTCACATCCAATTGTGATAATTTCCATCCCTTACAAGCAGCAATAGCAATCAATGTTCTAATTGTAGACATTTTAGCAACAGGACTAAAGGTTTCATCATAATCTACCCCATAAGTTTGGGCATAACCTTTGACCACAAGTCTAGCCTTGTATCTAGACACCTTACCATCTGCAAACCTCTTTGTTTTATATACCCACTTGCATCCAATGACTTTCTGATTCTTTGGTCTTGGTACTAATTCCCAAGTTTCATTTTCAAGTAGAGCATCATACTCTTCCTGCATTGCCTTCTCCCAATTCTGTTTACCTTTGGCTTCTTCATAAGTGGTTGGATCTTCTTCTGTCTTCACAATGTAAGCATAATCTTTTGTTGTTAGGAAAGATGTATCATAACTATACCTTATAGGTTCTTTCCTTTCCCTTGTAGATCTTCTAATTTCTGCACTTCTCGAAGTTTCAGCCTCATTTGACTCTGGATCAAATCTTGGCCCTTCTTCTACATGATCCTGCAATCTACTTCTAGAGTCAACTTCATCAACAACTTCTTCACACACTTTTACTTTTGCCTTTCCTTTCCTTTGTATTTCTTCAACACCTGTAAAATCATTTGGTGATCCTGTATACCATGTATTTTGTTCATCAAATGTCACATCTTTGGTAACAAGAAATTGCTTTGTGGATGGACTCCACAACCTGTAACCCATCTGTCTATCATCATATCCAATAAACACATACTTCTCTGCTTTTGGTTCTAGCTTATGTCTTAATTGTGAAGGAACATAAGCATATGCAATACATCCAAATACTTTACAATGATCAAGGGTAGGTTTCTTACCCCACCATGCTTCATAAGGGGTTCTTCCATCCAAAGCTTTACAAGGCAACCTATTCACAAGGTATGTTGCGATGTTAATAGCTTCTGCCCATAAGTAATTTGGACAATTCTTTTCCTTCATCATAGCTCTTGCAAATTCTACAAGAGTCCTATTCCTCCTTTCTGCTACTCCATTCTGTTGAGGGGAGTACCTCCAAGTTACTTCTCTTTTTATACCTGCATTCCACAAATAATCATCAAACTCTTTAGAGAAATACTCTCCCCCTCCATCTGACCTTAACCTCTTAAGCTTTTGCCCTGTGATCCTTTCTGCATAGGCATGAAAATGTTTGAATGTCTTGAACACTTCTGATTTATCCTTGATTACATACAAAGTAATCCACCTGGTTGCATCATCAACAAACAACACATAATATCTGGATCCATTTATGCTATAGTCCCTTGAGGGACCCCATACATCTGTATGAACCAATTCAAGCATATTTGAATGCTTGTACCCTGATTTGTTGTAAGAACCTTTATGTGCTTTACCTAATTGAAAAGCTTCACACTTGTACACCATATGTTGCCCTTCAATATTTGGCAATCCAAGCACCACCTGATTCTTTGACATTTCCTTTATAGCTCTCTCATTGAAATGACCTAGCCTTTTATGCCATAGGTCTAATTCAGATACCTTTTGACTTCCATAGGTAAATAATGCATGTCCCACATTACCTTGGACTTTGAGAGTGAACAATCTTCCTTCCTTTTTCCTTGCAATTATGTTTCTATATCCCTGATTTGGATCTTGTACATAAACACCATCATTTGTGAATCTTACCTCATATCCTTTCTCCACAATTTGCCCTACACTTATCAAATTTTTAGGAATAGTAGGAACATAAAGTACCTTGCTCAGAAGTGTACTTCCACTCTTTGTCTTTACTGATCCAATGCTTTCCACTTTATGTTTGGTATTGTCACCTGTTTGAACTGTATGTCCATTCACCCTTGCTTCCATATCAGTCATCAAGGATAGATTCCCACTCAGATGGTTGCTACACCCTGAGTCAATATAAAACACTCTTTGATCTTCTCCCATTGATTCATGAGTTGCATTCAAGATAAGAGTCATGTCATCCTTCTGATCTGATGCATAATTATAATAATTGTTGTTGTAGGACTGAGATTGGAAGTTTCTTCCACCTCCTCTACCATATGATGTCCTACCACCTCTTCCTCTGAAGTTACCTCTTTGGTTTCTGCCTCCTCTACCTCTTTGATTATAATTCTGATTATTACTTCCACCATTTTGATTGTTATACCAACAATCATTTGCCAAATGATTTGTTCTACCACAAATCCAACAAGCTTTAGCATTATCTTTGTTCTTACCTCCTCTTCCTTTACCTCTGAAATTCATCTTTCCCTTTGTGAAGTTAGCTTGATTTGAATTCCCTTCATCATCATTCGATTGCTTTCCCTTGCCATTCTTTTTCTTGTCCTTGGAGTACATAGCTTGGCTTGTACTTCTATCAGTGTCTCCTTTAAGGTCCTGCTCAAAGGTTAGCATATGTCCTAGCAATTGATTAAGATCAGGAGTAAGGTGATCAAGTGACAATTCTATGGACAATATGAAAGGCTTCCACTTCTCATCTCCTCTCAGACCTGTAAGTATTTGTCTTACCAACTTTTCCTCTTCAATGTCTTCATCCACTGCTCCCAAGCTATCTGCAATATCCTTCATCCTTGCCACATAATCAGAAATTGATTGTGAGCTCTTCTTCTTGAAGGTTGTGAACTCAGCCCATAGTGAGGACTTCCTTGACTTAGTTGTATTTTGGAAATGCTCTTCCAAGGCATTCCAAACATCTGTAGCACTTTCCAAACCTCTGATGTGAGGTAGAAGATAATCATTTACAGCCATGTAAATGATACTCCTTGCTTGAGCATCCTTTCTCATCCAAGTCTTCAAATTTGCAAGCTCTTCCCTAGTTGGAATCCTAGGATCTGCAAATTCAGGTTTTTCTTCATCTCCTGTGATAAATGCCATCAAATCTTTACTCATGAGGTGTGCTTCCATCCTCATGGACCAAGCTGGATAGTTCTCCCTATCTAGCTTATCAATCTGCAAGCTTTCTCCCATCCTTGACCTTTTGTATCTGCAATTACTATGGTTTATGAGGATAAAGTGTACCTTTAATGTGAGCCTTGTCCTTCTTGATTCTTTTCCAACTCGTGCTTTAAACTTCTGCAGGTTATCTTCAATAATTTGTCCTTGTCCTCCTTTGATTTGGAAGATCTCCAATATCTGCACCAGTCGGAACTTCAATTGTCTTTTCTTCTCTTGTATTTCACCTTCAGCTCTGATACCACTGTTGGAGACCTCTTAATCTCCAAAGGTTTGATTTAAACTGACTTAAGAACACTTCTATGTCAATTATAAACCAAACTTTACACAAACAATGATCTTCTTTACCAAAACTTCAATCATCACTTCTCTGAGTGAAGAAATGTTTACTTCAGAAAGTCTGCTTCAGAAATCAACTTCATTATCTGCACAAAACTTCAAATTTCTTCAAGTAAATGATGCACAAGTATTCGCAATACCTTTGCGCAATCATACTAGTCATTAGTTCTCAAAACTAATCACTAAAAGTTTAATTTGATCCTTAAGATCAAATATATGTCATAACTGTCTCTCAGAAGTTGCGCCTTCGACATAGTCAACTTCTTAAGTTGATTTCTCCCAATCTGAAACCCGTTTTGCTAAATGCTTTTAGCCATAGCTTCCTTATCTTCTAACTTAAATTTTAAGTGCTCACTCATAAAAACCTTTACAGTATACACTCAGATCTGATCAAAATACTGAGACGGAAAAGTGCGCTACTCACAGACTTCAGTTTCCAAAGTTCACATATGAATGTTCCTATTGATCATTCTCACAGTAGAAGAGGAATTAGATTCTGAAACTCTAGACATAGCTTCATTAGCTTCTCAATTAGATGTGTACAAAAGGATTTCTGATCCACATGATCAGACAGAGAGCACTCAGAGAAAAACCTGTCGCTACTTTCTGGGAAAAAACTCTCTACACATCTTCCTAAAGTTTGTCATCTACAAATGACTCTCATACATAATTCTTATCATCATTAACTTATATATACATGACTTTAGACTTATCTCGCGTCTATGACACTACTCTTCATCATCCTAAAGTTTAGTTCTACTTAGATTACAAAGATTTCCACATAAATGTACATATGTGTACAAGACATCATCCTGAAATCTTCTTCACTTTCACAAGTGTTTTCCTTCACTTCATTCTGACCATAAACCTTCTTCAAGCTCTCTATAATCACCAATTTGTGATTGGCTTGTTCCAACATTATCATACATCTCAATAAATGTTATATTTACCACTTCATGCTTGATTTGTTCCGCATATGGACTCAACTCAACATGATCATCTTTCATGTACATATCAGTATATGAGAAGGAATCAATGGTCTTTCCTTATCCTCCTCATGATCATTCATATGTCCGTCTTCATGGAGTGCGACATCATCCACATACTTATCATTATTTTGAACTCCATCCAATAACTTATGCTCTTTCTTATGAGTAAGATCATTGTCTTGCATGTTTAAACATACATCCAATGTGGCATCAATCAAAAGCATATCATGATCTTTATCTCCAATTACACTATCGTCGAGTACGACATCATGCTCTTCTCCATCAGCATACATTTCAATCTCTAGAGGACTCATTATTGGCATGTCCTCCTTGATCTAAGTAGGTTCACTTTCTTGCATCTCTAAATGCATGTATAATGTGACACTATTCACATCCTTTTCATTGACATTAGGATCATTTCTTGACATGTCCTCAAATTTAGAACTATTGTCACTTGCGATCTCTTTAGGTAAATAGACCATTAGCTCATGTGTTGTGTTTAGAACCTAGTCTCTAAGCGATATATCACTATCAATTGGCATCAAATAATTCTTCAAAAATCTTGTCCGATGTCATCTTTTGAAGAAACATGTTCAACTAGATCTTCACATCGAATCACTAGACCTTCTTTGTATATTTTATTTTCAATCTCTATTTCAGCAATTGGAGACCTTGTAGATATCTTTTAATTTTGCTTAGTGTCATGTCTTGATTCTTGATTTATTTGATTATCCTCCCATTGAATCGGGGCATCTATCAAAGTAGGGATCATCTTGTTTTCTTGTTGGGTTTTGTTGATGTTTTTTTTTTAATTTGATATTTGTTTGAATGGGCTTTAGTCCTCCCACTTGATCCTTTATTCCTCCCATCATTGGGCTTTGTGCATATAGAGCACTTAAAGATGTAACCATTGTAAAAGTATCAGCAAGCTCTCGATATGTTGGATCCTTGAAGACTGCATCAACTACACTTATAGGATTTTCTTGATAACACTCACCATCAAAATGTATATATAGTCCATATGTATCTCCTTCATTCCCAAAATGGGGTTTCTAAAACTTTATGGACTTGCACATTATCCACGATTGCTAAGATGCAAGAAATCTGAGTATCATTTTCATCTGCTCGAATATCCGCTCTCCAATCATTTAGAAAATTTATGATTTGTTGGTGCATACCAATCACCAATTGAAGGCTTGGAAGACCAAATGATGAAGGAAGAATCAATTCCTAAAGTGTGGAAGAAGATTACATTCAGAGGACAAGAGAAGTGTACACATATGTACATTAGCATAGTCATAGATGACTTAGATCATTTTGTTCAGTAAGAATTATGTACAAATTATCTATAAATACCTTGAGAAAAGTCGGGGCATGTAATGAGAGCAAATGAGAGCAAACGAGAGCATATGTAGAAGCCAAGATTGAGGAAGTTAGGAGTCAAGATATAGAGAAAAATTAGTTTGAGTTAGCTCTCATCACTCAGTTGTAAGTTTCTGAGTTAATGAAGAAATATTGCGCCCGATCTTTTCGTGTCTGCTCCTTCTGTGTTTGATCAATTATGAAATCCTTTTGAGGATATCTAAGTTGTTAGTTAATGAGCCTGTGACCTGAATTTCAGAGTCTAATTGTAAACAGGCTAGGAGAATTGTGAGTAGGAACATTCATATGTGTTGAGTGTCTACAGTTCTCTGAAATAGGCACAAATTTCGAGTTTAATCTTTTGGTCAGTGCTCACTCCATAGTTTAAAGTTTTGTGCAAGCAAGCACTTAATCTTTAAGTTGGAAGGTGATCTACTCGTGGCTAAAAGCATTTGGCAAAACGGGTTAGATATTGTGAGAACCAAAGTTAAGAAGTTAGGGGTGTCTAGATCGACTTCTCAGAAGTGCAGATTCAGACATAGGTAACTTGTGAAGACAATTTCTCAAGTTATACTAATGCTTTTGAAGTAATTCAACTTGGAGGTGATGCGCAATCTCTAGGAGATGATTCGTACAAAGTTTCATCAAAAACTTTACACATTTGATAAGTCAATGTGAAGAAATTCTGCAGCAGACTTTTCTGTGTTTCATTTTTTTCACAGATGTGTTAATTTCTGATAAGTTAGCAATTGATCCTCTAAATTAGTGAAGTGTTTGACTTACTCTTGGTATAGAGGTGCTCTAATCACAAGAGTAAGTTGTTCTTTTGGAGATTAACATTCTCCATCAGTGGTATCAGAGCAGGAGACATCAATTTGAAGAAAGGAGGATCCCGACTGCTGCAGATTCAAGAAATTCAACACTTGAAGGACTAAGAAGTGAAAGCTTGGAGTCAAAGCTCGAGGAGAAGATTATTTGACATCAAGAAAGGCAAAAGGAGTTCAATTCGAAGTAAAGGTACATACATTGTTTGTAAAGCTTGAAGTTTCAATACACAGGTGGATACAAGATGGGAGAAAGCTTGCAGATTGATAAGCTAGATAGGGAGAACTATCCAGCATGGTCCATGAGGATGGAAGCACACCTCATGAGCAAAGATCTTATATCATTTATTACAGGAGATGAAGAAAAACCAGAATTTGCAGATCCAAGTATTCCTACTAGGGAAGAGCTTGCAATGTTGAAGACTTGGATGAGAAAGGATGCTCAAGCAAGGAGCATCATCTACATGGCTGTAAATGATTACCTTCTACCTCACATCAGAGGTTTAGAAAGTGCTACAGATGTTTGGAATGCCTTGGAAGAGCATTTCCAAAATACAACTAAGTCAAGGAAGTCCTCACTATGGGCTGAGTTCACAACTTTCAAGAAGAAGAGCTCACAATCAATTTCAGATTATGTGGCAAGGATGAAAGATATTGCAGATAGCTTGGGAGCAGTGGATGAAGATATTGAAGAAGAAAAGTTGGTAAGACAAATACTTACAGGTCTAAGAGGTGATGAGAAGTGGAAGCCTTTTATCTTGTCCATAGAATTGTCACTTGATCACTTTACTCCTGACCTTAATCAATTGCTAGGACATATGCTAACCTTTGAGCAGGATCTTAAAGGAGACAATGATAGAAGTACAAGTCAAGCTATGTACTCTAAGGATAAGAAAAAGAATGGCAAGGGAAAGCAATCAAATGATGATGAAGGGAATTCAAGTCAAGCCAACTTCACAAAAGGGAAGACAAATTTCAGAGGTAAAGGAAGAGGAGGTAAGAACAAAGATAATGCTAAAGCTTGTTGGATTTGTGGCAGAACAAATCATTTGGCAAATGATTGTTGGTATAACAATCAAAGTGGAGGATACAACAATCAGAATTATAGTCAAAGAGGTAGAGGAGGCAGAAACCAAAGAGGTAATTTCAGAGGAAGAGGTGGTAGGACATCATATGGTAGAGGAGGTGGAAGAAACTTCCAATCTCAGTCCTACAACAATAATTATTACAATTATGCATCAGATCAGAAGGATGACATGACTCTTATCTTGAATGCAACTCATGAATCAATGGGAGAAGATCAAAGAGTGTTTTATATTGACTCAGGGTGCAGCAACCATCTGAGTGGGAATCTATCCTTGATGACTGATATGGAAGCAAGGGTGAATGGACATACAGTTCAAACAGGTGACAATACCAAACATAAAGTGGAGAGCATTGGATCAGTGAAGACAAAGAATGGAAGTACACTTCTGAGCAAGGTACTTTATGTTCCTACTATTCCTAAAAATTTGATAAGTGTAGGGCAAATTGTGGAGAAAGGATATGAGGTAAGATTCACAAATGATGGTGTCTATGTACAAGATCCAAATCAGGGATATAGAACCATAATTGCAGGTAAAAAGGAAGGAAGATTGTTTACTCTCAAAGTCCAAGGTAATGTGGGACATGCATTGTTTACCTATGGAGGTCAAAAGGTATCTGAATTAGACCTATGGCATAAAAGGCTAGGTCATTTCAATGAGAGAGCTATAAAGGAGATGTCAAAGAATCAGGTGGTGCTTGGATTGCCAAACATTGAAGGGCAACATATGGTGTACAAGTGTGAAGCTTGTCAATTAGGTAAAGCACATAAGAGTTCTTATAACAAATCAGGGTACAAGCATTCAAATATGCTTGAATTGGTTCATACAGATGTATGGGGTCCCTCAAGGGACTATAGCATAAATGGATCCAGATATTATGTGTTGTTTGTTGATGATGCAACCAGGTGGATTACTTTGTATGTAATCAAGGACAAATCAGAAGTTTTCAAGACATTCAAACACTTTCATGCTTATGCAGAAAGGATCACAGGACAAAAGCTAAAGAGGTTAAGATCAGATGGAGGGGGAGAGTATTTCTCAAAAGAGTTTGATGATTATTTGTGGAATGCAGGTATCAAAAGAGAAGTGACTTGCAGGTACTCCCCTCAACAGAATGGAGTAGCAGAAAGGAGGAATAGGACTCTTGTAGAGTTTGCAAGAGCCATGATGAAGGAAAAGAATTGTCCAAATTACTTATGGGCAGAGGCCATTAACACTGCAACATACCTTGTGAATAGGTTGCCTTGCAAAGCTTTGGATGGAGGAACCCCTTATGAAGCATGGTGGGGTAAGAAGCCTAGTCTTGATCATTGTAAAGTATTTGGATGTATTGCATATGCTTATGTTCCTTCACAATTAAGACATAAGCTAGAACCAAAAGCAGAGAAGTATGTGTTTATTGGATATGATGATAGACAAATGGGTTACAGATTGTGGAGTCCATCCACAAAGCAATTTCTTGTTACTAAAGATGTAACATTTGATGAGCAAAACATGTGGTATACAGGATCACCAAATGAGTATACATGTGTTGAAGAAATTCAGAGAAAAGGAAAGGCAAAGGTAAAAGTATGTGAAGAAATTGTTGATGAAATTGACTCTAGATGTAGAGTACAGGATCATGTAGAAGAAGGGCCAAGATTTGATCCAGAATCAAATGAGGCTGAAACTTCAAGAAGTGCAGAAATCAGGAGATCTACAAGAGAAAGGAAAGAGCCTATAAGGTATAGTTATGATACATCTTTCCTAACAACAAAAGATTATGCTTACATTGTGAAAACAGAAGAAGATCCAACTACTTATGAAGAAGCCAAAGGTAAACAGAATTGGGAGAAGGCAATGCAAGAAGAGTATGATGCTCTACTTGAAAATGAAACTTGGGAATTAGTACCAAGACCAAAGAATCAGAAAGTCATTGGATGCAAGTGGGTATATAAAACAAAGAGGTTTGCAGATGGTAAGGTGTCTAGATATAAGGCTAGACTAGTGGTTAAAGGTTATGCCCAAACTTATGGGGTAGATTATGATGAAACCTTTAGTCCTGTTGCTAAGATGTCTACAATTAGGACATTGATTGCTATTGCTGCTTGCAAGGGATGGAAGTTATCACAATTGGATGTGAAGAATGCATTTCTTAATGGTTACATTGCAGATGAAGTATATATGGAGCAACCAGAAGGCTTTATGGAATCAATTGGATCAGATTATGTGTGTAAGCTCAAGAGAGCTTTATATGGGTTGAAGCAAGCCCCAAGAGCTTGGAATTACAGATTGGTCAAGTTCTTGAATGAATGTGGTTTTCAAGCATCAAAGGCAGATAGTAGCTTGCTAGTGAAGGCAAGTGAAAATGGATACATTTACATGTGCATTTATGTTGATGATATTATTGTTACAGGAACAGATGCTCAAGGAATCAATGAACTCAAGAAGCAAATAGAGAAGGAGTTTAAGATAAGTGATTTGGGAAACTTATCTTATTTTCTAGGAATGCAGATTGTGTATACTCAACATGGAGTATATGTTTCACAAGAGAGATACTTGAAGAATCTTCTAGTCAAGTTTAACATGGAAGATTGCAGGACCTCAACTACACCATTGGAGGTAAATCATAAATTAAGCAGGTATGGAGGTGAAGAGTTCAATGATATGAAGAAATATCAGAGTTTGGTAGGTAGTCTAATCTATGCTACCTTGACAAGGCCAGATCTATCATATGCAGTAGGTGTGTTGTCACAATTTATGCATTGTCCAAAGAAGACTCATTGGATTGCAGCCCAAAGGGTACTCAGATATATCAAAGGAACCCTAAGTGAAGGTTTGTATTATGGTTTCACTTTTGACACAAGAATCAAAGTGTTTAGTGATGCAGATTGGGCAGGTGACTCAGATGATAGAAGGTCTACTCATGGATATCTATGTTATGTTGGCAAGCTAGTTTCTTGGTGTTCAAAGAAGCAACATACAGTTGCTTTATCATCCACAGAGGCTGAATATAAGGGAATGGTAGAAGCTGCAAAGGAAGTGATATGGTTGAAGACCTTGATGAAAAGTTTTGAGACTGATCATAGTACTCCAATAATTTTTGGAGACAATATGAGTTCTTTGTATTTGGCAGCTAACCCTGTTTTCCATGCCAGGACTAAGCATATAGAGATACAGTATCATTTCTTGAGGGAAAAGGTACTAGATAAAGAGATTGAAGTGATGTACACTCCAACAAAAGAACAAGTGGCAGATATGATGACAAAGAGTCTAGATGGACCTAAGTTACAAAGGTTCAAAGACATGGCAAGTATCAAGAAGACAGAGAAGACCTCAATTGATGATTGAGGGGGAGCTGTTGGTGCATACCAATCACCAATTGAAGGCTTGGAAGACCAAATGATGAAGGAAGAATCAATTCCTAAAGTGTGGAAGAAGATTACATTCAGAGGACAAGAGAAGTGTACACATATGTACATTAGCATAGTCATAGATGACTTAGATCATTTTGTTCAGTAAGAATTATGTACAAATTATCTATAAATACCTTGAGAAAAGTCGGGGCATGTAATGAGAGCAAATGAGAGCAAACGAGAGCATATGTAGAAGCCAAGATTGAGGAAGTTAGGAGTCAAGAGATAGAGAAAAATTAGTTTGAGTTAGCTCTCATCACTCAGTTGTAAGTTTCTGAGTTAATGAAGAAATATTGCGCCCGATCTTTTCGTGTCTGCTCCTTCTGTGTTTGATCAATTATGAAATCCTTTTGAGGATATCTAAGTTGTTAGTTAATGAGCCTGTGACCTGAATTTCAGAGTCTAATTGTAAACAGGCTAGGAGAATTGTGAGTAGGAACATTCATATGTGTTGAGTGTCTACAGTTCTCTGAAATAGGCGCAAATTTCGAGTTTAATCTTTTGGTCAGTGCTCACTCCATAGTTTAAAGTTTTGTGCAAGCAAGCACTTAATCTTTAAGTTGGAAGGTGATCTACTCGTGGCTAAAAGCATTTGGCAAAACGGGTTAGATATTGTGAGAACCAAAGTTAAGAAGTTAGGGGTGTCTAGATCGACTTCTCAGAAGTGCAGATTCAGACATAGGTAACTTGTGAAGACAATTTCTCAAGTTATACTAATGCTTTTGAAGTAATTCAACTTGGAGGTGATGCGCAATCTCTAGGAGATGATTCGTACAAAGTTTCATCAAAAACTTTACACATTTGATAAGTCAATGTGAAGAAATTCTGCAGCAGACTTTTCTGTGTTTCATTTTTTTCACAGATGTGTTAATTTCTGATAAGTTAGCAATTGATCCTCTAAATTAGTGAAGTGTTTGACTTACTCTTGGTATAGAGGTGCTCTAATCACAAGAGTAAGTTGTTCTTTTGGAGATTAACATTCTCCATCATGATTGTCTATCAATTCTTGATGTATCTTCTCACAGCTTCATGGACAAGTGTCCAATCCTTTGTGAGCC
>CM035415.1:29938051-29943051 GCA_020310875.1 Ceratopteris richardii
ACCTCTTGTAGACTTGAGAAACATGAATAATAATCATACAATATCAAGTTAAGATTATAGAATATTTTGATCATATATGATGAATCACATTATATTATTTTGTTCCTTCAAGACAGAAAAAAAACAAAATGCCCTAATAGATAAGAATAACAGGTCTTAAAAATAACAAAACACCGAAAAATAGATATATTATTGTGAGTTTGGGTTTCTAACACCTTCATTAGATAGTGATGAGAATAATGAAACACCTCTCGTAGGCTGGAGATACGTAAATGAAAATCATATAATATCAAGTTGAAATATATAATGTTATAATAATATATGATGAGTTGCATTATATTGTGTTGGTCTTTAAAGGAAAAAATACCCAAGAATAGATAATCATAATAAGATAGATGAAAAAGGAAAGAAGTAAATAAACGTTTTCTATCATATGTTTATGATGTGATTTGAGAACTTTGAAAACTTATGTTCATTTAATGAATTGATATTCATGATTATGATAGGTAATATTAAAATATTGGTCTTGCATGTTTTTTCTGCTCATAGCTAACATCTTCCATTCACGTCAATATTTTGGCTAACATATTTCAAATCATTTAGTATGGGTACATTTGCCTATTCTAGCATGTTTTGCTAAAAATTCTTTATAGGAATATATATAGAATGTATTATGGAATTTTTGCTTTTAATCTTAACGGTCATATTGATAGACATGTCAATGCATTTTTAGATGTAGGAAACATCCTAAAGACTTTCAAAACACATGAAAACATACTAATGAGAACACTCATGTTCACCATGAAAATCATTGTCATGAATATAATTAGTATGCCATGGTCTTCAGTAGTGATGTACTAGTTGTTTAGAAAAAGGATAGTTTAAACTTACCACTACCATGCTTTCTTAAGATGATGATTTATGGAGTATTTGTTTAGTACCACAATAATCAACAAAAGGTTTATACTAGAAACGTTCCAACCCCGATGAGAAACTATAAATGTGGTTACAATTCAAGACGCCTCGAGATAGAGAAACATTTAGAGAAACATTTATATGTTTTATAGGTTACAATGTTCAGATTAGCCATTGGGATAGCTAACAAATAGGATACTGATTAAATGTTAAGTTTTTGGCATTTGATCCAGTTGCTATACATATTATTGGACAAGGCTGTTGTGGAATGTATACAGAAAGTGTTCATAGTTGAGAGAGATGGATGTTGCTAAGGGCAGGATTGAGATTGCAAGAGATTCCTTGCATATATTCTTCTATCTACATCTTACTACAAACAACTGCATAAAACTCTCATTGTGGACCAATGATAAGAGGAAACATATTCATTTGATGGACATGTTCAAGAAAGTGGTGTTGCTAAATGGGCTAACCACCGTAGATGCCTGCCATGCCACCGGATTTGACCGAGGAAGCGCATAACTTCTTTCGGCGTTGTAGGGACAGGTGCTTCCAACACAGCTGCAACTTTGTCTGGATCGACTTGGATACCTTGTGCAGATATAATATGTCCAAGGAGTTTACCACAAGAAACCGCAAAAACAGATTTTGTCGGGTTCAGGTAGAGTCGGTATTCACGGCATTTCTCAAAGCAGTACCGTAAATGATACAGGTGGGCCGCAATCTTGCCAAATAAGGAGAAGTCATCTAGATAGACTTGCATAAAAGTAGTCACGTAGGGTGAAAAGACTTCCTGCATGCAGCGTTGAAATGTGCTGGGAGCATTCCTTAAGCCAAACCACATGACTGTACAAGCATACACACCCCAATTCGTAATGAAGGCTGTTTTAGGTATGTCCTACTCGGCCATGCGCACCTGGTTATAACCACTATAACCATCGAGCAATGAATACATCTCACGCCCGGCCACCCTGTCTAGCATTGTGTCGAGAAAGGGGAGAGGAAATGGATTAGGTACCGTGGTCGCATTCAATTTCCGGTAATCCACACAGATTCATAGATGCTTATTTTTCTTCGGAACAATCACGATCCGAGATATCCATTCAGCATGTTCGATTGGTACAATGAATCCCACCTTCAATAACCGATCGAGTTCTGCCTTGACCTGTGCTGCATAATTGGGATTCATTCGGAAAAAACATCAGAAAACTCACACAGAAGCCGGATCAAATCTTCTTGGAATGCCTCGGACAGTCCTGCTTTAATCTTGACAGGTCGCGTGTTAACTTCATCACCCAAATTAGATTATTAACTGGTCTTCCGGGACATAAAATTGACGAGGTTTCCCCAAGTCGTCAGCTGACTGTAAAAGTTGATGTAGAGTGGCTCCATCCATAGTACCATAATCATCTGCATCTGTATCTCTGGTCACGGGAACAACCGTACAGGCTGCCGGGCTCCAGTTGTCTCCTACAACTTGAAGATCTATAGTACCTAAGGAAATCAAATCTTTATTGTTCTTCAGAAACGCCTCTTCTTCATCGTCAGATAGACCATCCAACATGTGGACCGACTCCGCTACATATGGTCTGGCATGAAGCTCGCAAGGCTGAATGGCATCCAGTTTAACAACATATTTACGGTGATTATCTTTGAAAGTCAATTCCTGTGCAGACCAATCCTGTATAACTTTGGCTTGTTTTAACCATGGTCGACCGAAAAGGAGATTATAGTCAAGACTGGATTCTGGTAGTTCTAAGACTACAAAAGTCATTTTGAACGTGGTACCCTGCAAAGTAATTGGGATATTCCGAACTAGTCCCACCGGATGGACTCGAGATTGATCTGCCATTCTAACAAAGAATTGGATGGGCTCGATTTGCGTCCACCCCAGCTTTTTGCAGAGAGCTCCAGTTGCTATATTCACACCCGAACCACCATCAATTAACACTTGTGTAATCTTGTGAGTTTTATGCCAGACAGTTATTAAGGGGACTGAATGATCCACCGTAGAGTCAGTTTCTAGTTGTATTGTTGCAGACGCCGGATTACTAGGCGGTCCAGGACTGACCTGTTGCTGGAATTGCTACTTAACTCCGGGTACCAAGGTGAGTAGCTGCCCCAAAGGGAGTGTAGTTGAAGCCTTAGAGAGAATATCCCAAACTTGCTCTGTTTGAATTGTACTCTTCAACGATTCTGATGATGATTCTCCTATTACTGGGGTAGAATCTTGTTCTTGTGTTCTCGCCTTTGGCAGGGGAGCCTGTGTCACCGGAACTGGATCCGGGAACACCGTTGGCTCTTTAGCGGCCCATTGACTAGCTTTGGTATACATTCGCTGCTGTTCACAGATACCTGGTTCAAACACCTCGATGGCAGGTTGCAGCTGCTTACACGATCTTGTCTGGACCACTGCTGCTTGTGATTCCACTGGTGAGATATAAACCATGTTGGTCATCGGGTTCTGACGATCTTTCTTTCTTTTGTCATATTCAGCTGCATCCTTGCAGAATCTCCGGATGTGGCCAATCTCACCGCAAAAGTGACATCAAGGTGGTGGCAAGGAAGTACCTTCTACTGATGTACCTGTCTGCCATCGATTTGTATTGAAATTGGTAGTCCACTATCCCCGATAATTTCTATATCCTTGCGGTTGAGTGTTTCGCATCTGTGGTGGCACATAGTGAGTTGCTGGCTGCCCTGGTTCTTGTATAATAGCGTTTACAGCTGCTCATCCCTGCACTTTGGCATTATACGCACAATTTTCGGTTGGGTGTTCGGTGACATTGCAGATGGCACAATACATCTGATTAAGGGCACAGGTGGCACTGGTGTGCCCGGGATTTTTGCACTTAGTGCAATACATCTGTTTAGCCGGATCATCTGTAACGTTTTTACTGGCCTTTTGCCACTCCAAGTCTTCGGTGAATCCTCCAACCTTATGCTCTAGTTGCAGGGCCATCGCAATAACAGCATCCAGTGTCATAGCTCCCACACAGCGGATGATCATGATTTGTCTTAGTTGTGGGGTCAAACCATTAATAAACCACTAGGTTATAACATCATCCAGTAAATTAGCATGTGCCGGAGGCAATTGTCTTAAATGAGTTCTAAATAATGTGGCATATTCCTGAATAGTCTGGTGCGGCTTCTGTCTATTGTTTTGCAAGTAATCAAAAATTTCGGTAGGGTTCTTCTTCAGCCAGAACCTCTGCAAAAACGCATCCCTTACCGCCTCGTAGGTAATGAAATGGTTGAAATCGTACTCGGTTAGCCATCTTGCTGCTTCATTGACTAATGTTGACTGAAATACGATGGCCTTGTATGCCGGATCGGGTGGATGATTTAGCACTGCATAGCTTATTTCAAAGGTGCGTACATGTGCATCAGGGTCGTCACCTGGAAATCCACCGAACTTTGTGTAAGTAACCCCTGTTGGAACCGGTCGAAGTGGAGGTGGTTGTTGTTGTTGTTGTTGTTGTTGTTGTTGTTGTTGTTGTTGTTGCTATTGTTGGCCACTCATGGTGTTAGTAGTGGTACCGTGACTGTCTCCAAAATTCTGCGGAGGTGTTTCTGGTGCTTCAGAGTCTGTATGGTCAGACTACTCACCTTTCAGCTTAAAATGGCGTTCAATCTCTTACGGATCTCCAAATCGAAGAGACTATCCTCAACTTTGATATCCCAAGTAGGCAAGTTTGCCCCAAACAGTGGTGTTCGCAGTGAAGATTCACTAGGGAATATCACACTGTCACCGGAAAACTGTAAATTCCCCGAAACTAGTACCGAACTATCAACGGAATTTATCGAACTTTCCCCAAACCAGGGTATTCTTTCCCCTGACGATGTCGGCTCAATTGCATACTGTGTCCCTGTACACTCCGAAGTTACTGTATCCTCTTCAGACTGCACCAAAATTACACCGGAATCCACCGGAATTTCCTCGTGTGGCACCGGAAGGGTACCGGAATCATTGCTAATTGGTTCCGATCCTTTGACAACTGGGCTTAACGGGCCTACTCTTCTGGCCCCTGGGGGTGTCCCTAGCAAATTTGGTACTCTCCAGGGATGCTGGTCTCTCCTGTACT
>CM035415.1:29945551-29953051 GCA_020310875.1 Ceratopteris richardii
GCTCATCATAAAAAATGTTTTCATGAATACCATGAATATAGTTACTGGAAAAAAGACAATTTGAAACTTAAACCTACCATACTTTCTCTTGATTATGATTTATGGAAGAATTTTTCAGTATGACAACAATAAAAACGTTGTATACTAGAAAGTTTCCAAATTACATGTGAAACTATAACTATGGTGAAGATCCAAGATGCCTCCACATTAGATTTTTTTGGTTTGTTTTATAAGTTACAATGATCAGATTACCATTCAACTTGCTCACATGGAACAAATGGGATAGTTATTATATGGTAATGGAATAATTAATTCATGACATAGAAGCTGGGATAACCCATTCAAGACAATTTTCGATTATGTAATAGTATCTTTATTATATAATGCAATATACCATGTCATGGTGACATAAAAATGTAACTACACCTACAGAGAAGCCCATTAGTTGCATATTGTTGAAATAGTTAAATGCTTTTTTGTCAAGTCCATGTTGGCCATAACATATCAACCAAGGGGCCACCAACTAGGCTATCTGTTTTCAAAAATCCCTCTTTGATGAGTCTATCATCAACCTCTCTACCAAGGTCAAGGACCTCCATACTGCTAGTTCATTCACACTATTTTGTAGAAAAAGAACTCTTTCACGGGATACCCTTCTATTCTATGCATTGGAAAGAGCATTTTTAAGCTTCTGCTTTCTTAAGACCTTTCCTTCAGTTTCCAACACCGCCATTATTTAGTGAATTTTGCAATGATCTCCTTACGTGAGATGAAGCACCTACATTCCCAATATAACTGTTGAGTTGTTTACCTAGAACTAATGAAGGAAGGTTCTAACATACATCAAGGACATTAATATATGTTACTAGATTTGTAAGAACCCCCCTTCTTCTACCATTTGGCTAAACAGTTGTACAATGCCAACACCTCAAGTTATGCAGCTACCATACCCTCTTGTAGACTTTGATGTCATACACATAAGAATATAGTTGAAACTTGAGTACTTCAAGTTAAATGCTCATATATGTGAACATACATACCATATAGCAACACAGCCATTCATCTAGCAACACACATAGCCTACAGACCTATCCCTCTATGGAAGTCAGATTTGCAAGAACATAAGCAACATGCAACAACACACTTATAAAAATATGTATATGCTACAAACCGTTCATAGGTCAACTCATTCCATTAGAGTTTGACATTTCTGTATCAATTTTTAGTACTTCAAAAACTAGAAGTAGTATCTCTTCTTGAACACTCTTCCATTCTAAAGCGGCTTAAAATTCTGGATCTGAAATATTTGGGAGATGTCTAACAAAAGGCAAGTTACAATTTCCCAAATTGGCCTATTTCTTCATTAGACTCTCCTTGAGGGTATATCTAATTACATATCAATTTAAATCTTGCCACAACATGGAGAAGTCACAAAAGGGACAAGAAGTGCATGACGTTATTGAAAGAGATGGATTACTTGAAAGAGACACTAGTGTTATGTGTGCATTAGTAGACATGTATTCTAAGTGTGGTGCACTTGAGGAAGCTAAATAAGTGTCATTTGAGCTCTCAAAAAGGAATGTTATTGTGTGGACTATGTTGATTGCAGGGCATGTCAATCATGAGCTTTGTCAACAAGCATTGGAATGCTATGATCAGATGTTGCATGAAGGATTCTCTCTAGATATAGTTACCTCTCCTTATGTTTTGAAGGGTCATACCATGACATCATTAATGGGTTAAAGTAGAGAAATACAAACTCACGTTATCAAGGATGATACTTTTGCAACTAATCTTGTCATATGTACTACATTGATGCACATGTATGCAGAGTGTGGTTCTCTTGAAATGGCCCAACAAGTATCCAACAAGCTTCACGAGCACAGATTGACATCTTGGAATGCATTAATTTTAGGATATGTTCACCATATGCAGATCAAGCATAGTTATCATATTTGATGCAATTTCCATGGTTTGGTGGATGGTGTATAGCCCATGGCTCTTTCATGCCCAATGATTAGGGAAAACACCTTGGCAAAAGGGAAGCAAGGGAAGGCTATCCATGGGCAAATGAGCCCAAATTAGAAGACTTTTTGCAGCAAAGGAAGGAGAAGTAGGGGGAAGCTACGGTACAGTTGGAGGAGCATGTTCTCAAGAGAAGAAAAACGACCAAAATGGATTCGTCTAGCAAGGGGTGTCCTTTCTCAGACTTTTTGAAATGCTAATATGGGCTGATTTCTATTCTGGGAACATAGAAGGGGGGGATTTGGCCTTGAATGCGGGTTCTCAAAAAAAAGGGAATGTAGAAGGGACTTGCCTATCATTAGGAAATAAATTGGAAGATGATGGTGATGCTAAGAAAGAGAGACTTCCTTGTGTAGTGGGAGCCCAACATTAGATTCGATGCACCAGATGAAGATCATGATGATCTCTTTGAATCTCAAACCACTCACTGAAGCTATATGTAAGTCAGAGGGTGACCTTGCTAAGCATATATTTCAAACAGGGGAGATTTCTCAATGAAATTTTTCAGTGTAGTATGTGTATGCCCTTGGTTGATTTAAGGGTTTAGATTTGAGTTACACATTGCCTATTTGGCTTTAAGAAACAAATTCTCCATGATGTGAAAGCTTCTATTTAACACTAGTGTTGTACTTGGACACCACTATCCTTGGACATTTTAGTATCCAAAAAAGAGGCAATGTTTGATGAATTTTTTAGATTACTAGAAGGAACCATTTATAAATGTAACTATGCAACATGCTGGCATAAGGGTTGAATATTTTTAGAAAAATATAGTTTTTATTAAAACATATAAAAATTAATATTTATTCACTAATTTTATGATGCTAATTTCAATACTAGCATATAAATTACAGTGATATAAGTTAGTGGTTATTTTTTATTAAAATCATGATCTTGTAGTTCTCATTGGTCTAAATGCAATAAAATCTTTTATTTTATATATTTCAACATGCTTCTATCCATAATTAGAGATTTGTAATGAATTTTACTAGGTTTATGGCATAAAATGAATCTCATTTGTGATATGATAGTCTTATCATCTATGAATTATTTTGCAAAGTGATGGTATGAACATGCATCATTTTTTATTATCAAAATAATATTTGATATTATTACAACTAGAATTATTTTTTTGACAACCTTAGGAGTCGAATTTCTATGTCATTTCTTCAAGTTAAACAATAGCACTTTTTTTTTACGCTAAGAAAAATTCACTTTATGAGGAAATATTGCATATGCTACATGATTAAAGTTAACATGCTAGTTTTTTCTATACATAGAAGCATATACTTTTATAGAATTATTTTGACTCATAATATATACCTTATATCATTGAGAAAACCTAATTTTTTAGGATGAATTTTTATTCTCGGTAGAGAGGATTATGGCCATTCAATGAAATATTGAGATTTTTAGTGGTATGTGAGATACATACAAAATTATTGGTTCAAAGACATGTAGCACATCTTTATGCTACTATATGATGGTTTTTGAAATAAAACACAAACCATTTTAGTATTTTTACGAACCAATATCATATATAAGGTTGCTAAAGTGTATAACTATATAATGAGCACCCTATATTTTACAAATTTCTTATTACAAAAATGATTTTTTTAGTTCCCAAAACTTGTCTTCAATGATTATATGACAATAAATTAACAATAAAAAAATGATTCCTACAGGAGGAAAATTCTTTTTATGGTGATATTTCTTTCTTCTCATATATAAGTTTACAGAAAAACAGTTTTTCTCAACCATATTCAATCATTTCCATATTTTGAGTTATCAAAAAAGGTTATTTTTTAATATATATATATATATACATAGAGCATCTAGGTATAGATCTTTATGGGGCTTTAAGGTTTTTTCAGAATTTTATTTGATTAGTATGTGTGATTTTTTTTATTTATTAGAAAAAGGGACACTATAGTGTCCTGTTTTGGTACAACACTAGTGTTAAACTCTAAATGCAAAACTAGGTTTTCCATGAGCATGTCCTTCATTTGCAATAGTGTTAAGCTCTAACTGTTATCTCAACTGGGGGAAACTTTTGAAGTGTTTCAATGCACTGATTAATGAAAATGGGGGGTACAAGGATTTTTCACCTGGGTGTAATAGATTTGGAGGGGGTTTTTTGTGTGGCAACGAGAGCAAGTGGGAGAGGACATGGATCAATACTGGATGAAAAATAACTCTTGTGTTTTGAAGTTGTTTTGGTGCTCTATCTAGTTCACGAATTTGGTCCTTGGACTCACATGATGGAGCTACCATACCTTCATCTGAAGATCTTTAATGGGATATACACTAAGTAGAATATCATACCATCACAACAATTTGAGAGAGGACAAAGGCTTTGTCGCACACAGAAAGCTTTTTTGGATTTAAGTTTTCTTTGCTTTGGATGGCTAGAATAAGGAGGATGGAGAGAAAAAGGCAGGATTTGTTAATCTTCTAGCATTAGATTGAGCTGCAGTATATATTATTGGATAGGGCTACTGTGGAATGTATGTACAAAGTGTTCATGGTTGAGAGAGACAGATGTTGTAAAGGCGGGATTGATATTGGAAGATATTCCTTGCATATGTTCTTTTGCCTATGTCTCACTAGAAAGAACTGCATAAAACTCTCACTCTAGACCAATGAGAAAAGGAAACATATTCATTTGATGGCCATGTTCACATTTTTCATGACTTTGATTTATTTTGTGAAGATTACAATTTTGAGGTATGTTGTCCCAAATGAATCGCATTACTATAGATTTATATCTACATAGATTTATGATTGAGTGTTCAATTGACATTTCCTTCATAAGAATACTAATCATAACGTATATACCTCACTTAAAAACTAAGTTCAATCAATTACAAGGACTTAGTGGGAGTATTCATTCTATAATATTTCTCGCTTTCATTAAGACCTTCCAACACCAATTTTTAGGGAAAAAATGGAACTAAGGGGAAGGAAGTGTTATGTGACCATCTTGGGGGCCTATTGTTTGCAACCTTGGTGTCTTGAGCCCTTGTTATCAGCCTTAGTGTCTTGAACCTCGTTCTCACCCATGCTAAGTATTTTGGACCCTCAATCTAGTTATTTAATTGGAAAGTTTGTTCTTATTGGAATGATCATAGGTAAGTTATTGGTTGACATATTTCAAAGTACTTTCTTGGTTTTTTTCGAGCCTTGTGTCCACAGGCATTGAGCTAGCACCTTTAATGCTTTAGAAAGTTCCACTTTCAATAACCAATTTGACTTTTCGAGCTCTCATTCTTTTTTCATAACCATTGGATTCTGCACTTTCCCTAGGGTTTAGATGTCATAGTAACTTTGCATATGCTTTCATTAATGGTGCAGGAAGTAATGAGTCATTACAATCATTTGGACCCAAAGATAAATTTTTCTACAGTTTGAATCAAAGCAATCAATGTGCAGATAGGTACAAAGGTCCCAGAGGATCCATTGGAAATAGTAGGGGATTGAGGGTTCAAATGTGCCCACGGAAAGTTTCTAATTTAAGTATAATTGTGGATCCATCTTCCAAAACTATGAACATCCTTACTATAGTTGATAAGTAGATAAATAGTATAGGTGTTGGCCAAAACTTGCGGGGTGCTTTAGATATCAAGTCACTCGTTTGACTTCACAATTTGCAAAAATGGATTGTTAGCAAAAACGAGGCTATAGGTTAATCGATTCAAATAATTCAAAATCAAGAATCTACTTTTTGTGTTGAGCTTTACCAACATAAAGATATGTAGAACCATGGAGTTGTATTATAGCTAGTTCAGTCAGTGCTTTGAAGCTGAAAAACAAAACAAATGCTTTCGGGTTTTGGATATGTAACTGAGAGACAAAAGGGAGGACAATTTCTTCTTGTTTGTGGGATAGATAATTTCAACATGTATTTTTGATATTCTGGGTGTCCTTACTATAGTCATAACCTTTTGACAGGATTTAATTTTCTATATTTGTAGCTATATTCTAGTTTGGAAATTTTTTCTGTTGCTTACGAAAAAGCCTGAGAATTCTTGTTTTGTTGGTTTTTCTCAAGCCTTACTTGAAACTATAAATCATAGCAACAAAAATATAGATTCCATGAATTTATGAACCATCAGGTTGGATCAACTAAGTGCCATTTGGGAGGTAGAAGGGTTCAAGGTTTACTCAACATTACATATCGCATTCTTAGAGAAAGGAGACTTGAGAACTGACATATGTAGAGTTATATATATACATACACAACAGAAATAGAAAGGAAGAAATAAAGAACATAGAAAAACAAGGCGACGAGTGTAAGAGGGAGAAACACACAAGTACTCATATTCCTTCTAGATCTTCCCTCCTCGCCATGAACCTTGCAACATACCTTGTGAACTCAACGTGATAGGAGGGGGCCATCAAATCATAGAACTAGTGAATTGAAGAATTGAGTTAGCAACTGAAAGTTGATGAATCTAGAACTTCTGACCTCCAAGATCTTCTAGCCCAATTCCTACGCTTGAAAGGAGAGGATATGATAAGTATTCTCATGTAAGAAAGGTTAATTGAACACTCAATCATAGATCTATGAAAATATAAATCTATAGTGATGCAATTCATTTGGGACAAAACACCTCGAAATTGTAATCTTCACAAAATAAATCTTGTCAAAAGGATACAAAAATCAGCACGTTGAAGCAAGAAATCACTGATAAAACAGATGCAATGACTGCCATCAGCAATGAATTGCATAGCACGCGGGAAGCATACAGCGTATTATAAGAAGCCTCTCAGTCTCTGGCCAGCAATGTACTTAAAGCTGAAGCAGAGCTGCATAAGACTACCGAAACCCTGTTCAAGCGTGATCAGGAGTTATAGGAAGAGCTTGGCAGATATCTCAAATTGAAGAAGGAATTTGAAGCAGTGCAGAAGGAAATCAAAGCCTACTACAAAACCATGCAATTTCAGTCTGAAGAACTGGAGAGAAGAGAAAAGCAGCTCGGTTATCAAGCAAAGTGTTTATCCAAAATAGATAAACAGATCGAAGATATGAAACTGAGTCGCGATGCTGCCCTTCCAAATGATTTCTACTTGCAGGAGGCCTTTTTGCAGACACAAGCTGACCTTTTAATGAGTCAAGTGATTGTCGTAAGCTCTGTTCATACTGACGCACAGTTAGTCGAGCCAGAAACCTTAAAGCTAATGCTGGATTCTTTGAACCAAAAGATTTCCCGAACTTTTAAATTAGCTTGCATCATGTATATACAGGGTATCGTAGATGAGCCCTAAATTTTGTTTTCGATGCCGGTTCAAGTCCACCATGCATGCCAATGTAAGCTGCCGGATTGGCATATTGTAATTTCACATTTTTCCTATACCGCACGAACCGAAAGGTCATTGCGAAGTGATGTATTTGTTTATCAGTCAATGAAAAGACATTGCGGTGACGCTCCGGTAACGAGAAGCGGGATCGCCAGACTGTCTGTCTGGGCGATT
>CM035415.1:29960551-29975551 GCA_020310875.1 Ceratopteris richardii
TCCATCTCTTCACAGTGGTATCAAAGCAAGGTTGGACAACATGGCAGATGGATTTCCTTCATCAATTGACAAATTGGTCAGAGGTAACTACTCAGCTTGGTCATTAAGAATGGAAGCTTATTTCCAAGGTAGAATTTTATACGGTTATGTGGCTGGAGATGAAGTTATGCCAAGTTTTAGGAAAAAAAGTCAACCAACACAAGAAGAGCAAGAAAGATTGAGCACATGGTGCTCCAAGGATGCACTTGCAAGGTCTTATCTCCTCAACTCTATCTTAGATTTTTTGTTACCTCACATTAGAATTTGTAAGACATCTCAGGAAGTGTGGGATGCACTTGAAGCCTTCTTCTCTTCACGTACCAAAGCTAGGAAGCATCAACTATGGCTGGATTTCACAACTCTCAAGAAGGCTCCCAAACAAAATGTGACTGATTTTGTCACAAAGCTCAAGGACATAGCAGATCAGTTGGGAAGCATTGGAGAGGTAATAGATGAAGAGCAAATTGTAAGGCAAGTCATCAATGGCTTAAAGGCAGATGACAAGTGGGAAGCATTCACCACAGCAATGGATTTGTACATGGACATGCATGTACCTGATTTCAATACACTTATTGGACAACTACTTACTCAAGAGGCAAAGCTTATCAAAAATGCAGAAAGCTCTAAAGGTAATCAATCTTCAGCTTTATACACTGATAAAAGCAAGTCCAAAGATAACAAAGGAAAGGCAAAAAAAGTGGATGAACAGGTACATATCAAGCTAACTACGCAAGTAGAGGAAGACATGGTAGAGGTAGAGGAAGAGGAGGTAGACAAGGCAGGGGGAGATCCCAAGACTCCAACTCATGTTCTATTTGTGGATTAACTAATCATACAACTGAAAATTTCTTTAGGAATTCTAGGAATCAAAGAGGAAGAGGATACAATAGAGGACGTTATGGCTACTCAAGAGGAAGGTTCAACAATTATCATGGCAACTACAACAACTACAATCATTCAAACTATCAAGGAGGCTACAAAGGAAGGACAAACTTCAATAACTACACAGAAGACTCCAACAAAGAGGATTCATTATTGATCATGAACATGGCTAGGCCACAAGATAAATCTGATGAGCATGTTTTCTACATAGATTCAGGTTGTTCAAATCATGTGGTAGGAAATATGGCACTCCTATCAAATTTAGAAGATCCAAGGAATAAGCATGAGGTACAAACAAGAGATGACACAAGACATCCTGTGGAGAAAATAGGCAATGTCAAAGCACCTGATGGAAACATCAACCTACTCAGTAAGGTACTCTATGTCCCTACCATTACAAAGAATTTGATAAGTGTTGGGCAGATAGTAGAGAAAGGGTTGCAAGTCAGGCTCACAAAAGCAGGAGCATTTGTTGAAGATCCAAGTCAAGGATTTAGTAGAATTGCAAAAGGTGAAAAGATAGGTAGATTGTTCACATTTGAATTACAAGATACTAGAAACATTGCTCTCTTTAATTATGGTAGTCAGACACTCACAGAATTGGAAGTATGGCACAAAAGGTTAGCACATATTGGTGAAAGGTCATTAAAGCAAATTTGCAGGGACCAAAGTGTACTTGGACTCCCTAATTTCTCAAGAAAACATATGATTTATAAGTGTAGTGCATGTCAATTTGGAAAGTCTCACAAGTTATCATTCATGAAGAAAGGTTATTTTCATGGAGATCTCTTGGAGTTGGTTCATACAGATGTATGGGGACCTAGCAAGGAAGCTTCAATATCTGGATCAAGGTATTATGTTTCCTTTATTGATGATTGCAACAGATGGACTATCCTATTCTTTATGAAACACAAAGATGAAGTTTTTTCATGTTTCAAAAGATATTTGGCTCTTGTGGAGAATCAAATAGGTAAATCACTAAAAAGGCTAAGGTGAGATGGAGGGGGAGAATACTTCTCCCATGAGTTTGATTCTTTTCTTCAAGAAAGAGGAATCAAAAGAGAGGTAACTACAAGGTACACTCCTGAGCAAAATGGAGTGGCAAAAAGGAGGAATAGGACAATTGTTGAAGTTGCAAGGTCCATGTTAAATGAAAAGCATTTACCTAATTATCTATGGGCTGAGGCTGTATCTACAGCCACTTACTTGATTAATAGGTTGCCTTCAAAATCCCTTGATGGGATGACTCCATATGAGGCTTGGAATGGAAGAAGACCAAGCTTAGATCATTGTAAAATTTTTGGATGTATTGCTTTTGCTCATGTTCCTTCACAGGTTAGAGGCAAGATGGATCCAAAGGCAAAAAGGTGTGTATTTATTGGATATGACAACAATCAAAAAGGCTACAGGTTATACAACCCTACCAACAAAGGATTCTTGGTAAGCAGAGATGTAGTTTTTGATGAAAACAATTCATGGTATGAAGATTCATGCAGGAAGGTCAATTTACCATATAATCTTGAAGAAGATTTTCCAAAGCTTGGTAGAGAACAACCAAAGATTGAAGAACAAGACACCTCCGAGGATGATGAAGAATCTCATATGGAAAAGATCAAAGCATGGAAGTCTAAAGGTAAAGCAAAATTGCAGGAACTTGGACATGAGGCAGAATCATCACATCATGGACTAAGAAGATCTATGAGGGAAAAGAAAAAACCAAAAAGGTATGGGTTTGACACCTCATTAGTAACTAAACATTCTATCTACATAGCACAGGATGTAGACTCCAAGGAATCAAACTCACAACCTCCCGGTTAGGAATGTGATGGGCTAACCACTTGCCCCAAAAGCCATGGTTGAGGATTACTTCCTAATCCTCTCTCTTAGAGCGTAGCTCAACCATCTCCTACTAGGATTATGTTACATTCTTCCCCCCTTGAACTCCCTAGGGAATGTACCCTGACCAGCTATGGGACTGGCAGGATGTACCTTGGCACTGTGTACCCTGGCACCGTGTACCCTGTGACGTGCCGTGCCGCGCCGCGTTGCCCAAGCCTACTTCCTAGGCTCTGATACCAATGCAAGGAATCGAACTCACAACCTCCCGGTTAGGAATGTGATGGGCTAAGCACTTGCCCCAAAAGCCATGGTTGAGGATTACTTCCTAATCCTCTCTTAGAGCGTAGTTCAACCATCTCCTACTAGGATTATGTTACATAAACCAAGAGGATCCATCATCCTTTGAAGAGGCCAAAGCAAAATCAGAATGGCAGCATGCAATGAAGGAAGATATTGAAGCACTTGAGGAGAAAAACACTTGGGATTTGGTGGCCAAGACTTCATCCATGAAGGTAATAGGCTCAAGATGGGTCTATAAACTCAAGAAGAATTCTGATGGTTCCATTAACAGGTATAAGGCAAGGCTTGTAGCAAAAGGTTTTGCACAAACTCAGGGAATTGATTATGAGGAGACCTTCTCTCCTGTGGCAAAGATGCCTACTATTAGGGTTTTGCTGAGTATTGCCTCTTCCAAGAATTGGAAGATACTTCAACTAGATGTAAAGAATGCATTCTTGAATGGTTGGATAACAGAAGAGGTATATACGGCACAACCACCTAGTTTTGAGAATCAAATTTATCTTGATTATGTGTGTAAACTTAACAAAGCATTGTATGGTCTCAAGCAAGTTCCAAGAGCTTGGAATTTCAAGCTTGTTTAATTCTTGTAGGACAAAGGCTTTCGACCAAGCAAGGCAGATCCCTCACTCTTTATCAAAAAGAGTAATTATGAGATCATCTACCTATGTGTATATGTAGATGATATTATATTGACAGGAAATGATGCAGATGGTATGAAGAAGATCAAAGATTAGATGAGAGAAGAGTTCAAGATAAGTGATTTGGGTTCACTTACCTACTTCCTAGGTTTGGAAGTTGTCTACAAAGATCATGGTTTGTTTCTCACTCAAAGAAAGTACATTAAGGACATAAGATGCAAGATTGTAAGAGTGCAGGTACTCCAATGGAGGTCAATCACAAATTGAGCTCACATGAAGGTGAACTCTTAGAGGACATCACATCATATCAAAGTCTAGTGGGTAGTCTCAACTATGCCACATTGACAAGAGTAGATATATGTTACAGTGTGAGTGTGCTAAGTCAATCTATGCACACACCAAGGAAACCACATATGGATGCTGCCAAAAGGATTCTCAAGTATCTCAAAGGAACCATAAATGAAGGACTTTATTATCCTTATGTATCTGATTTAGGTTTGAAGCTATTTTTTGATGCAGATTGGGCTGGCTCCAAAGAAGATAGAAGGAGCACTTCAGGTTATCTTACCTTTGCAGGTTCAAAGCTTATTTCATGGTCATCCAAGAAGCAACCCACAGTTGCTCTCTCTTCTACTGAAGTTGAATACAGAGGTCTTGCCATAGCTACACAAGAAGCTATGTGGATGAAGACATTATTCAAAGATCTTGGATTGGAGTTTGGAACTCCAACTATTTATGGTGACAATATGAGTTCTATTCATTTGGCTGCTAATCCTATTTTTCATGCAAGGACTAAACATATTGAAGTTCATTATCACTATGTAAGAGAGAAGGTTCTAAGCAAAGAGATTCAAATATCATATGTGTCCACTCATCAACAATGTGCAGCTGCTATTCTAACCAAAGCATTGGATGGTACAAAGCTTTGCAAATTCAAGGCTATGATTGGTTTGCAGGTAATCTTAGAAGATTAAAGACCTCAAGCATACTTGGCTTGAGGGGGAGCTATTGGAGCAAGTCTATGACAAGCCTAAGTATTGGCTTGAGTCCCACAAAGTCATAGAAGAAGCTTTAAAATGAAGAAAATGTAAAGTTCACTTGTGAACTACCTCTTATAACTTTTGAAGACTTTACTTAATGTAAAAGTCAAAGAATCTTAAGTGGTTGAGTCCACTTGATCAAAAAGGGAAAGAGGAGCCACGAATTCGTGATTTGTGGTAGATAGAGAATCAAATCAATCACAAATTGATTGGAGAGTGATTGAGGGAAGTTAGCCTCTCAAACTCAATTATAAATAGATGGCAGTTTTAGTCGTGGTTAGAGAGACCTATGTGAAGACCTCCAAGAGCTGAGCTTTACGCCATATCAAGGTGTGATTCCAAGGCACACATATGTATCAATAAGTCCATTGTATTGTACAAGCAATATACTTTCATTTTCATGATCATTTGAGTTCATACTTCCCTGTTCTTGTGAAGTGTACTACTCACTGCCATATCTCTTAGTTTTCTCAGTCAGATTGCAGAGATGGTTTCTTTGAGCTTGGTGCATCATTTTTAGTGATTTAACTTAATAACATTAGCTCTATAAGTCTAACATATGCTCATCAAGTTTCATTTAATTTGGGTATTGCAATCTTCAGCTATGGTCAGTTGAAGTCAACCCTGTCTCTCATTTTCACTTCTCTGTCAGGTACCCAACTTTTTTACCCATTCTTAAATCTGGAGTTATGTTCATTTTTCTGCTCACTGGTCTCAAACTGTAGTAGCCCGTGAAAATCGGGATGATGTCATCAGTTGTTAAACATCATTCTCAGTGTGTGGTTCATTATTTTTTATGAGATTACTCTTGAAAGTTAGCCCTTTAAGTTAACTAGACTTCCCCAAAAGGAAGTAAGTTAATTGCTGCTGTGCTCAGAGAATTATGCAAAACACTGGACAGGTGTATGAACCAAGAATAGCAAGTTCTTCACCTCTCAGCTAACTCCAACTTATCTGTTTTGATCTATCTTTTTGTGAGTGATCTTCCAAGGTACATAGGGTGTCTAATACATCCATTGGCAAGATAAAAGGGCCCACCACATACTCTTGGAGTTCATTTGGCTGGTGTAGATCAAGGATTTTGTGACACCTCTTCATCTTCAAGCACATACCTATCCATCTCTTCACAATAGATAGATAGATAGATAGATAGATAGATAGATAGATAGATAGATAGATAGATAGATAGATAGATAGATAGATAGATAGATAGATAGATAGATAGATAGATAGATGGGTAGATAGATACATAGATAGATGGATAGTTAGATGGATGGATGGATGGATAGATAGATAGATAGATAGATAGATAGATAGATAGATAGATAGATAGATAGATAGATAGATAGATAGATAGATAGATAGATAGATAGATAGATAGATAGATAGATAGATAGATAGATAGATAGAAACATAGATAGATAGATAGATAGATAGATAGATAGATAGATGGATAGATAGATAGATAGATAGATAGATAGATAGATAGAAACATAGATAGATAGATAGATAGATAGATAGATAGATAGATAGATAGATAGATAGATAGATAGATAGATAGATAGATAGATAGATAGATGGATAGATAGATGGATAGATAGATAGATAGATAGATAGATAGATAGATAGATAGATAGATAGATAGATAGATAGATAGATAGATAGATAGATAGATAGATAGATAGATAGATAGATATATAGATATATATACGTAGATAGATAGATAGATAGATAGATAGATAGATAGATAGATAGATAGATAGATAAATAGATAGATAGATAGATAGATAGATAGATAGATAGATAGATACATACATACATACATACATACATACATACATGCATACATACATACATACATACATACATACATACATACATACATACATACATACATACATACATAGATGGATAGATAGATGGATAGATAGATAGACAAATAGATAGATAGAATCATGGATATATAATTCTTGTTTTTGATTATATATTTGAAATCTCTCACATGGATAACAATCATAGAAACATAAAGTACCAAGGAAACATTTTTTAAAGGATTCAGAAGAGGTGCCTAGATATTATTATTATTATTTTGAGTTTGGGTTTCTAACAGCTACATTAGATTGTCATGAGAACAAGTAACCACCTCTTGTAGGCTTTAGAAACATGAATAATAATCATGAAATATAAAGTTTAGATTATACAATATTTTGATCATATATGATGAATCACATTATTATAAATTTTTGTTCCTTCAAGACAAGAAAAAAACAAAATGCCCGAATAGATAAGAATAACACGTCTTAAGAATAACAAAACACTGAAGAATAGATAGATTATTATGAGTTTGGGTTTCTAACACCTTCATTAGATAGTGATGAGAACAATGAAACACCTCTTGTAGGCCGGAGATACATAAATGAAACAATGAAACACCTCTCGTAGGTGATCTTTACCAGATTTATCTAGCTAGAGTGATTGCACATTTGTTTCTTGCCAACTCACGCATTTGCAACCACTAGTGTTTTCTTTATGTACCATTGTTTATATATTGTGTGGATCGTATTATTTTATTGGTTCATTCTTTATATTCTCTTTTTGTAATAGATGAAGTAGAAGAAGGTCATCCTTCCTTGCCTCAATTAGTGTCTATTCCTATGTGTATATGTGTGTGTGTGTGAGTTCTCTTGCATATCTCCTTTCTCTTGACTTGGTATCACAGCTAGTGTGGCTGTAAAGATCATATGAAGAGGGTTGACAACAAAGAGTTAATAAGAATGAATGGATAATGTGCAGTTCACAAATATCTCAAATTGCTATGAAATTAAATGTGAAGGTAGAATGGATCAATCTCAATGTCATTTTGACCTCCATTTTGATCCCTCAAGGTGAGGCTCACGAGAAAGTAAGGCAATTTTGAAAACTATAACTTTCTTTTCACTTGACATCTCCCAAATATGAAAGATGTAGATTCTTGAGCAATTATGTGTATAGTTCATAGACAAAAACTATGTTTTTCATAGATTCAAGTGTCAAGTCAAAATGTAATAGTGTTCAAGTGGAGGTACTACTTCTAGTGTGTCTATAGTACTAAAAATTGTTATGGAAATGGAAAATGCTGATGAAATGAGTTAACTTATGAGGGATAAGTTGGACAAGGACACCTTCAATGCTTGGAGATTTTGAATAATAACTTTCCTAATTGGAAAAGGCTATTGAAAGCACATCAAAGGAGACAATGAAAACCCTCTACACGTACTAGAGAGGAATTGGACTACAAAATAGTTAAAACCATATGAAGAGTGGAATAACGGATCATGGAAGCAAATGTATTGGCTATCTCTTAGCATACACGATAGCATGATTGGGCACATAAAAAATCCCGTAAATCTAGAAAAGGCTTTGGATTTTTTTTTGTTTTGCATTGTATGAGATAAATGCAAAGGCAAAAAATTACAACTTAAGAACAAGCTAGATACACTAGACAAAAGGAGCATGCCAGTAACTGACTACACCTTAAAAATCAAAGGCATATATGCATCAATTGCATCTTTTAAAGTCAATATACATGATGATTTTGATAAGGCTGAAGTGTGCCTTCATGGTTTAGGATGTGCATATAAGTGGCTCAAAGCTTCTATTCAGACCATAGAAAAGATTTCAAACTTTGTTGATTTTCATCCAATCTAGGAGATAGAGTAGAGGTTTGAGGCAGTAAAAATATCCAAAGAAGTGATTCACGTAATGACAGTAAGCGATGTTGGAATTATGGTTAAACTGATCACTTTGAACATGATTGTAGGTTAAATAATCAAAACAGTAGAGAGCATCTAAAAACCTATGCATCCACAAGTGTAGATGATTTAGAGAAGTTGTTCATGATTCAAAATAACATGATGAATACAATGCCTGCTCATTTTTCAAAATGGGATGTTAATGTATGCTATGTTGAGTTAGGTGCTTCAAATCACATCATCAACCTGCTCATTTTTCAAAATGGAATGTTAATGTATGCTATGTTGAGTTAGGTGCTTCAAATCACATCATCAACCAATGTTAATGCATGCTTCCAATATAACAAAGAGCATAGTTTCCATTGAACAAACGGTTGAGATGGGATAAGAAGTCACATTCAATGCTAATGGTTCATGTGTAGATGAGTACAAAGATAGTGGAAGGTGGATCACCAAAAGGAACAAAGTGCGTAGGATTCTTACCCTGAATATGAAAATTCCTTAAATGAGTGCAATCATGTTTGCAAAAGGTGTAGATATTATTGCTAACATAGATTTGGCACAAGAAGATTGGAAATGCAAATTTGCAGAGATTAAAATTGATGAAGTAATAGGAGCTTTTCAAAGACACTAAACTTCAACATTTTGGAGATGTAGAAGGTATGTGAAGCATGGCCATCTGGTTAACATTCAAGGCATTAGTTTGTTATTACAAGCATTTAGTGATAATGTGCTTGAGATAGTACATTGGGTTCCTAGAAAGACCACATATAGGGGAGATTTCATGTTTTATAATCACTTTCATTGATGTTCATACATGAAACATATGGATATAATTCATGAAGGAGAAGAGTGGGGTGTTTCTTGACTTCTAGAATATCAAGGCTTTGGTGGAAGAGTATAAATGGAAGTATATTGAAACATTGAGATCAAATAGAGCCGGCGAGTACAAAGCACATGAATTCAAAATTTTTCGAAAAAAAATCATAAAACTCAAAAGCATCTTTTATGCATGCATACAACACAATTGAATGGCATCTCTAAATGCCAAAATAGAAATATTGAGAAAATAACAAGAGTCTTGATGACTGAGTAAAATATACCTCATTGCTACTATTTATAAGTCATGCACACATAATGAAAAGAAGTCCAAGTGCAATTGTACATAGAGTAACACCCAAAGAAATGCTTACAAGTAAAAAGTAAAACTTAGCACACATGAGAGTACTTAGTTGCATTGCATATCTATATATTCCAAATGATTTGATCATGAAGCTTGATCCAAAACTAGATAAATGTATCTTCATTGTGCACTTCCTTTAAAAAAAAGCCTATAAATATTACAACCCACTCACATGATTATTGAAGATAATTGGACATGTGGTTTTCTAGAAAATATCAAGCTTCTATGTCGATGTCAAACAAGGAATTAATCTTGACTCATATACAAAGGAAATAATAGAAATGTAAGTGGAGAATCTCAAACTTTGAGTGGAGGTGATATTTCACCCAAGAATAGCTCCAAATCAAACCATTGGAGTGGAAGATTGCATGGAAATTTTAGTCGAGAATAATTGTCGACTATGTCCAAGAAATATAAAGAAAAGGCTTGTGCTAGTAATAAAACATGTAAAGAATTTGAAGATATTGATGGAGAATCAAACAATTCGAAAAAGAGACTTGATGAGGAGCTTGGTGTTTCCCCTGTGAAGACTCTAGTAGTAAGGAAGGCATGTGTAGATGACACAATAACAAGAAGTGACCCTGAAGTGAGAAGATTAGGGAGGATGCAAAATTCCCTACAAGGATTTAGATATAAGCTACATGACTCATTATTTCACAAACATGAACAAGGTAATACAAGATGTTAAAATTTTTTGTTTTGAAAATGCAATCAGAAATGTAGATTAGGAGAAAGCTATGTAGGAGCTGATGGTTGCCCTTTATGGACATGAAAACGTGGAAGTTGAATGCATTTCTTTAAGGAAATAAAGTTATAGGTTGCAAGTGGGTTTTAAAGGTAAAACATAATGTTGATGGTAGCATAATGCGGTATAAAGGATGATTGTTAGCAAAAGAATATGCACAAACATTTGGCATTAAATATGAGGAAAATTTTATCCCACTAGCTAAAATGGAAGCCACAAGAGCACCTATTGCATTGGCTGCAACAAAAGGTCGGATTTCCCATCAAATAAATGTGAAGATTGCTTTTTAAAATGGTGAATTGAAGGAAGAATTATAAATGCATCAACCACAAGCATATGAGAATTCAAAACATCCAAAATATGTTTGTCGGTTGAAAAAATCTTTGTGTGGGCTTAAACAAGCCCCTCATGCATGGCATGTGCACATTGTAAATTATTTAACCTCCATTGGATTTCCTATGTGTTAAGGAGATCACTCATTATATGCAAGGAAGTGTGATGATGGCATCATAATTGTGCCTCTTTATGTTGATGACTTGATTGCATGTGTTGATAATGAAGGAAAAATTAAAGAGCTAAAACAAGTTCTTATACAAGAAGAAGATATGAAGGATATTGATGTGATGTGTTCCTTTTTGGCCATTGATTTTATACATACGGAAAACAGGTATATGGCTTTCCCAAATGCAATATGTGTTGCATGTGCTGCAGAAGTATGGTATGGTGGATTTGAAGCCAATTTCTATTCCACTAGAATAGAATTTGAAGTTGGATATTGCATCAAGTGAAGCACTAGGAAATTCTACTTTATATAGGAAAAATATGGGAACTTTGACACATCTAACAGTTAAAAGGCCTAATCTAAGCTATGCCATAGGACTTGAAAGTCAATTTATGAAGGTTCTCAAGAAATCACATTGAGATGCTTTAAAACACACTCTTCATTATGTGAGTGCTACTTTGTGTTATGCATTGTTTTTTAAAGTTGGTGTAGAATTGAAAGTTCATCGATACATTCATGCAGATGGGATGGGTAATGCTCTAGATAGAAGATCTACTAGTGGATTTTCCATTCTTATTTTGGAGTGTTGTTGTTACATGGATCAATAACAAGCAACCGAGTGTTTCTTTGTTGAAAATAGAGGTGTTCTGATGGCAGTATGTGTTAGTTGGAGATCTAGGTCCGAAGTGCATAAGCCTATCATAATTTATTCTCATAATTTTAGGAACAAAAAATTAACATAAAAGTTTGGTTTTCATGTTAGAACAAACCATACCAAAGTAGACTATCACTTTATCAAGGAAGAGGTCTTAGTAGGCCATATTATTCTTAGTTAAGTGAGAATAGATGAGGAGGTTGCTATTGTTTTTGCTAAAGCACTTAGATCAAAGAAGATGAAGAATTTTTTAAATATGCTTGGATTACAAGACATGATGTTAAGCTTAAGGGGGAGGTTGAAATATCAAGCTCAAAATGTATTGATAATGTATGACACATACCACTATTCATTTCTATGACATGTATAGTAGTTACACTCATATATGTGTGGCATAGATTTATTGGGCTTCACTAGATTTATCTACCAAGTGTGATGGTAAATTTGTTTCTTGTCAACTCACTCATTCACAAAGATTAGGGTATATTCCCTTCATGCAATAGAATAAGTAGAAGAAAATCATTCTTCCTTGCATGGATCTGCGTGTAGTCCTCTCTTTTTGTATGAGAGTGCACGAGAGCTCTCCACCTTATCTTCTTTCTGTTGAAAAAGGTGTTCTTTGCATTCATACAGATAACGATCGTAATGAGAGAAATCATATTATTGCATGAAGTTGCTTATAAAAAAAATGTGTTGACATGAATATCAATAATAATAGTGTTGCTTACATGGAAAATGTATTTATTAATCACACAAACAATATTGAACACATAAATGTTAGAATATCAGCGATCATATATTATTTTCATTACCTCAAATAGACACACTTAAAGGATTTATCAAGTCCTTCTAATGTTTGAACCGACTTTGAAGAGGTTTACCTTGTAAGATAAGAACTTAGGTATCGTACGTACGCTTAAATTTTGACACGCTTTCGGAGATATAACAAATCTGGCTGTATATTTGCTATGGATTCGTCAAATAGAAAGAGAAAAGTGGAGGAGAGAAAGTGTCAAATAGAAAGTGAAAAGTGGATAAGAGAAATAAAGACGTACATATACGGAGGAATCAAAGGAACAGCTAGTAATTCTCGATTTGAGAATGAAGTTCCGTGAAGTTCCTACGACGTGATTATTGCTTCTGGCATTTTATGTCGTGTGTTGAATAAGCTCATAGAGTATGATAGATTTGTGAATGATTCGGCATGTGCAGTACATGATTCTCAGGCTATGTTAGATGCAAAGCTTTGGCATGCATGCTTTGGTCATTTGAATTTTGCTAGTTTGCTACACCTACAAAAATCTTAAATGGTGTCCTCTTTGCCTACACTTGAGGCACACAGAAAACATGTTTGTGAAGGCTATATTTTGGGAAAAATGCAGCATTCCTCCTTTCCAAAAGTCCTATGCAAATGCCTTCTTTTGGAAACTATTTTTACTTCCTGACTTCCATTGATGATTTTTCGAGACATGCATGGGTATATCCACTCAAAGCGAGTTTTGAAGTTTTTATGTGCTTCAAACAATTTTTGGTTTTGGTTGAAAATTTGTCAGCATGTCAAATGGGCACCCTCCATTCTAATCAAGGGGGCTAATATGTGTCTTCTCACTTGAATGCATTTCTAGCTGAACGTGGATAAAACATCAATGCATAGTGCCTTGTACACCTTAACAAAATTGAATTGCTGAACTCAACAAACAGGTCACTCATGGAGATGGCGAGGTGTATGGTCAAGAGTCAAGCTTTACCACATAGTTTCTAGCTTGAGGCTATTATGTGTCTAGCATATGTACCTAATAGGTTTCCCACTAAAGCGGTGCAATCTATCACTCCATATAAGGCTTGGCATGGTTGCAAGCCATCTATTGCTCATCTACGTGTTTTTGGTTGTCTGGAATATGCATTAGTGCATGAACAACATCGCAGATAATTGGATGATAAAGTAGTAAAATGTATTTTTGCAGGGTAGAGTTCTGAAAGCAAAGGCTATCGTCTATATCATCCATAGACTAAATGCATTCTGGTTAGCTGTGATGCTATTCAGCCCTTACTTTCATGTAAGAAGGAGACATCTGTTAGCTCCAAAGACATGTATGATACTACCTCTTTTTACAGGTGGATAGTCTAGTGCTGGTCCTAATGAATTTCTCATTTTTTATAGGTTTCATCTGATTATGCTCATCATTCCATTTGTGATGCAAATTTACATGATTCACTAATTGATGTCCGAGCTGATATTGAGCAGGCAAAAACTATGCCAAAATGGCTGGTGTAGACTTTACGTGATAGTATATTAGATGAGCCTCGGTCATATTGTACTTGTTGAGGTTCTCATAGTGCCTCTTTTGCATCAGACTGCTATGCTATGGCTACATCTAGTCTCTATGATGATACTCAGCCTGTTTCATTTGATGAAGCACATAATTATGAACATTAGATGACTGCAATGAAATCTGAATATGATGCTATCATGAAGAATTATACCAGGCTTTTATGTGACTTGCCTCCTAGCAAGAAGGCCATTCGAACTAAGTCTGTATACAAGGTGAAATTTAATCTTGATGGAATAGTTGATAAGTAAAAGGCTAGGCTTGTTGTAAAGGGCTATGTGCACAAAAGAGGCATTGATTTTGATGAGACCTTTGCACCTACACGCTGAATGACTACTGTTCGTAGCATCTGTGCACTTGCAGGTCATCATGGTTGTAATGTACATTAGTTCAACATTAAAACAACATTTTTGAATGGTGACTTGCATGACGAAGTGTATGTTTTTTAGCCCCATGGCTTTGTGTAGAAAGGGCATGAAAACAAGGTGTGTAGGTTGAAGAAGGTATTATATGGTTTAAAGCAAGCACCCATGCTTAGCATGAAAAGATACATGCATATCACATTGCACATGGTTTTGAGAACAACCCAAATTAAAGCACCTTGTATGTTAAGCGTGCTAATGATGTGCTTTTGATCATTCTTGTGTATGTTGATGACATGTTTCTCACTAGTCCTCATGACATGCATATTGCTGATTTTAAAGTTGACTTGCATGCCTCAATTGATATGTTTGATTTGGGGCATTTGCATCAATATATGGGCATTCAATTTATCCAAGTTGGTGGTCGAATGGCTTTGTGTCAAAAGAAATATAATGACACATTATTGTAGCATTTTGGCCTTAAAAATTGTGAGCTTATTGCCACTCCTGTGGAGATAGGTTTACGATTGAGTCTTCATGATGCTAGAGATGCATTTGATGTTGTTTTCTATCAGCATGTTGTTGGATGCTTGATTTACTTATGCATTACTCGGCTAGCTATTCATTTTTCTATCTCATAGATGAGCAGATTTATGCATTGCCTAGGTGTCAAACATTGGCAGGTGGTTAAGCGCATGTTTGGCTACTTGAGTGGTACTCGGCTACTTGGATTGTTTTGTCCCAAGGGGGATCA
>CM035415.1:29980551-29983051 GCA_020310875.1 Ceratopteris richardii
ATTGTTGGCATAATAATCAGAACAATGGTGGATACAATCAGAATTATAATACAAGAGGAAGAGGTGGCAGAAATCAAAGAGGCAATTTCAGAGGTAGAGGTGGAAGGAATTATTTTGGAAGAAATGCAGGTAGAGGATTCCAAAGTCAACAATATAACAACACCTACTACAATTATGCTTCAGATCAAAAGGAGGATTCAACATTGATAATGAATGCAACTTGTGAAAGGCAGAGTGAAGATCAGAGAGTCTTCTACATTGACTCAGGGTGTAGCAATCACCTGAGTGGTAATATATCCTTGATGACTGATTTGGAGAATAATGTTTTTAATCATGTTGTTCAGACAGGTGACAACACAAAGCACAATGTGAAGTCAATTGGATCAGTGAAGGCCAAGGATGGAAGCACCTTATTGAGTAAGGTTTTGTATGTTCCTACAATTCCTAAGAATTTGATAAGTGTAGGACAAATTGTTGAAAAGGGATATGAAGTAAGGTTCACTAATGATGGAGTATATGTGGAAGACCCTAGCCAAGGGTATAAACAGATTGTTTCAGGAAAGAAAGAAGGAAGATTATTTACATTAAAGATTCAAGGCAATATTGGTCATGCTATGTTCACATATGGAGGACATAAGATCTCTGAGTTAGATCTTTGGCACAAGAGGCTTGGACATTTCAATGAAAGAGGTATTAAAGATATGGTTAACAATGGTTCAGTGCTTGGATTGCCTAATGATGCAGGTCAACATATGACATACAAATGTGAGGCATGTCAATTAGGTAAGGCTCATAAGAATTCTTATTCCAAGCATGGTTTTGTGCACTCAGAGAAGCTTGAGTTGGTACACACAGATGTGTGGGGACCATCAAAAGATTTCAGTATAAATGGGTCAAGGTATTATGTGATTTATGTTGATGATGCTACTAGATGGATCACTATCTATGTGATCAAAGATAAGTCAGAAGTGTTTAATACATTTAAACACTATCATGCATATGCAGAGAGAATTACAGGTCATAAGTTGAAGAGATTAAGGTCAGATGGAGGGGGAGAGTATTTCTCTAATGAGTTCAGTGATTACTTATGGAATGCAGGTATAAAAAGGGAAGTTACTTGTAGGTACTCTCCTCAACAAAATGGTGTTGCAGAAAGGAGAAATAGAACTCTTGTTGAGTTTGCAAGATCTATGATGAAGGAGAAAAATTGCCCTAATTATTTGTGGGCTGAGGCTGTAAATACAGCCACTTATTTGGTCAATAGGTTACCATGTAAAGCCTTGCAGGGTATGACACCATATGAGGCTTGGTGGGGTAAGAGACTTACCTTGGATCATTGCAGAGTTTTTGGATGTGTGGCATATGCATATGTGCCATCACAATTAAGACATAAATTGGAACCTAAAGCTGAAAAGTATGTTTTCATTGGCTATGATGACAAGCAGATGGGCTATAGATTGTGGAGTCCATCTACAAAACAATTCATGGTTTCTAAAGATGTTACATTTGATGAGCAAAGCACTTGGTATGCAGGTACAATCAATATCAATACAGGTGATGAAGAAGAAGTGAGCCAAAGGAAAGGTAAATCAAAGGTTCAGATATTTAATGAACAAGAGAATAATGAAGTGCAGGTTGAAGTGGAAGAAGCCCCAAGATTTGATCCTGAACATGAAGAACCAGAAACCTCAAGGAGTGGAGAACTCAGAAGGTCATCAAGAAATAGGTGGCAACCTACAAGGTATAGTTATGATACTTCATTTTTAGCCACAAAAGATTATGCTTATATGGTAAATACAGATGAAGACCCTTCTACATATGAAGAGGCAAAAGGTAAGGAAAAATGGGAGAAAGCTATGCAGGAAGAATATGATGCACTATTGGAGAATCAAACATGGGATTTGGTTCCAAAACCAAATAGTCAGAAAATCATTGGATGCAAGTGGGTCTACAAGACCAAGAGGTTTGCAGATGGAAGTGTGTCTAGATACAAAGCTAGACTTGTTGTCAAAGGGTTTGCTCAGACTTATGGTGTTGACTATGATGAGACTTATAGTCCTGTGGCAAAGATGACAACTATAAGGACACTTATTGCTATTGCTGCATGTAAAGGTTGGAAGCTATGTCAACTTGATGTGAAGAATGCTTTTTTGAATGGTTATATTTCAGATGATGTATTCATGGAGCAACCTCAAGGGTTCAGAGATAAAAGGTATCCAGATCATGTGTGCAAGCTCAAGAGAGCTTTGTATGGCTTGAAGCAGGCCCCAAGGGCATGGAACTATAGACTTGTGAAGTTCCTAAAGGAACTTGGATTTCAGGTGTCTAAAGCAGATAGTAGCTTGCTTGTCAAAGCAAGTGATAATGGTTTCATATACATGTGCATATATGTTGATGATATAATCCTTACAGGTACAGATGAAGAAGGAATACAAAGACTCAAGAGGCAAATGGAAAAAGAGTTCAAGATAAGTGACTTGGGAGACTTGTCATACTTCTT
>CM035415.1:29988051-30000551 GCA_020310875.1 Ceratopteris richardii
AAACTTGAACATCTTTCTTGGAAAACCAAGAGGCCAACAATAGCATCAAGGAAGTTAACTCGTATCATGGTAATTCAACTAGTGCTCTATATGAAGATAAGAATAACAAGAAGTTCAAAGGCAAGAAGAGGGAAGAAGATGAAGAGGATAGTTCCCAAGCCCACTTTGCAAGCAAGAGCAAGTGTAAAGGGAAGAAGAAAGGACCAAAGCCTTATAAAAACAAAATTCAAAATGTTAAACCTTGTGCCATTTTTTATCAGACCAACCACACTACTCATAATTGCTAGTTCAATGGGAAGACCCATAAAGGAAGTGGAAGATATGGCAGCAATACAAGACGAGGTGGACACAACTTCAACAATAACAATAGAGGCCATAATAGAAGGGACTACAAAAATTGTTCAGAAGATCAAGAACATGAAGACTCATTGCTCTTGAGAAATCTAAGCCACACAAAAAGGTAAAGAAGATGATCATTTACTCTACATAGATTCACGATGTTCAAATCATGCTATAGGAAAACTAGCTTTCTTATTTGATTTGGAAAGTCCAAAGCAAAGACATGAGGTTCAAGTAGGGGATGACACAAAGCATAATGTGCAGAAGATCAATAATTTCAAGGCTTCCAATGGTAGAACAATTGAGAAAGGTACTCTATGTTCCTGCTATTACAAAAAGCCTCATAATCTAGGCCAAATAGTTGAGAAAGGCTTGCAATTTAGGTTCACCCAACATGGAGCTTTTGTGGAATATCCATGTCAAGGATTCAAGAAGATAGCAAGAGGCGAGATGCATCATAGGCTCTTTACTTTTGAAGTAGGAGAAACCAAAAACATAGCTCTATTCAACTTAGCTCTATTCAACTTTGGGTCTCAAACCCTAAGTGAGCTAGAAGTGTGGCATAAGAGGCTAGCTCATGAGAATGAAAGAACTTTGAAAGATATATGCAAGGATGAAGGTGTTCTTGGGCTGCCAAACATATCAACACAACACATGATCAACAGATGTGATGCATGTCAGACTGGGAAGGCACAAAGACAAACATTCAACCACAAAGGCTACATCCACGACATCTTATTAGATTTAGTACATACAGATGTATGGGGACCAAGTAAAGAATCTTTATTGGCAGGATCAAGGTATTATGTCTCACTTATTGATGGCCATAGTAGATGGACTATTCCATACACAAGAGTAAGAATGAAGTGTTTGATTGCTTCAAAAAGTATATAGTACATGTGGAGAATCATACAGGTAGACCACTCAAGAAGCTGAGATCTAATAGAGGGGGAGAATACCTCTCCAAAGATTCTGATGAGTTCTTGCGGGATGAAGGTATCAAAAAGGAAGTGACTACAAGGTACTCTCCTCAATTGAAGGGAATCGTAGAGATAAGAAACAAGACACTCGTTGGATCATCCAGAACAATGCTTGAGAGAAGGGCTTGCCACATGGCAGAGGCTATTTCAACTTTTGTGTACCTTGTTAATAGACAACCATCCGAATCACTCCAAGATATGACTCCTCATGAAGCACGATGTGGAAGAAAATCTAGTCTTGGACATTGCAAGGTGTGTGGCTATTTAGCTTATGTTTATGTACCATCACAAAAAAGAGGTACATAGATGAAAGGGCAACAAAGGTAATGTTTATTGGGTACGAATCAACTCAGATGGGTTATTGGTTCTTTAATCCTTCAACCAAGAAATTTACTACAAGTAGGGATGTTGTGTTTGAAGAACATGGGTCTTAGTATGATGAACAGAGAAAAAAGGTAACTCTACCATATGATCTTGATTTTGATTCTCATCAATTAGGAAGCAATCATGATACATAGGTCTAGGATCCAAGAAGTGATACAGATGATGACCAAGATGAAAGAAAAGGATTGCAAGCTATGGAAGTCAAGAGGCAAAGCAAAGGTGCAAGAGTGTGGAGAATGCTCCAAGCAAGCACCTAGAAGATCAACAAGGGAGAAAAGACAACTACAAAGGTATGGATATGATTCCACATTGGTTACAAAAAATTCAATGTACATGGAAAAGAACTCAATTTGAGATGAACCATCAACCTATGAAGAGGAAAAGGGAAACCCCAATCCGTAGAAGGCCAAGAAAGAAGAAATAGATGCATTGAAGGAGGTGGAAACTTGGGATTTGGTTCCAAGCTTACCCAATCAAAAGGTAATTGGTTGTAGATGTTGGAGACCTCTTAATCTCCAAAGGTTTGATCTATACTGATCTAAGAACACTTGTATATCAGTTATGGATCAAACTTTACACAAAACTTTCATTAACACTTCTATGAGTGAAGAAATTCCTTCTTCAGAAAATCTACTTCAAAAATGGACTTCATTACCTACACATATCTTCAGATTTCTTCAAATCAATGATACACATATCTGTATACCACCTTTGCGCAATCATATCAACCATTAGTTCCCCAAAAGAATCATTAAAACTTTACTTTGATTCTTAAGATCAAAAGTATGTCAGAAACTGTCTTCTTGAAAAAGCGACTTTGACATAGGTAACTTCTAAGGTTGATTTCTCACAGCACAGATCCCGTTTTTCTAAATGCTTTTAGCCATAGCTTCCTTACCTTCTAACTTAGTTTTTGAATGCTCACTCATCAAAAACTTTACACTGTGCACTGAGATCTAACGGAATCATTGACACGAAAAAGTGCGCGCCTCTGAGAGATCATCTGCAGACTTTACATACACATGTTCCTATTGATCATACTCATAGTAGAAGAAGAATTAGACCATGAAACTTTAAACAAAGCTTCATTAGCTTCTAGATTAGATGTGTACAAAAGGATTTCTGATCCACATGATCAGACTGAGAGAAATCTACGTAATACTGGTCACTATTTTGTGAAGATGACTCTCTTCACATCTATCTCTATGAAACTTGTCTTCTAATGACTCTCTCATGTATTTATTTACATCATTGACTTATATACATATGGTTATAGACTTATCTCGTGTCTATACATTATTCCTTATCATCCTAAGGATGATTTATACTCAAATTACAAGAATTTCCAACTGTAATGTACATATGTATACAAACTTCACTTATGAGATCTCTTCACTTTCTGAAGTGTCTTCTTTCACTTCAATCTGATCATAAGCTTTGCTTCAAACTCTTTGTAATCATCAATTTGTGATTGTTCTATTCCAACAGCTCCCCCTCAATCAATAATTGTGATTATTCCATTCTTCTTCACTCATGCCATCTCTTTGAATCTCTGTAACTTAGGTCCATCCAAGCTTTTTGTCATCATATCTGCAACTTGCTCTTTTGTTGGACTATACAATACTTCAATCTCTTTATCAAGTACCTTTTCCCTCAAGAAATGATACTGAATCTCTATATGCTTAGTCTTGGCATGAAAAACAGGGTTAGCTGCCAAATACAATGAACTCATATTATCTCCAAAAATAATTGGAGTACTCTGATCAGTTCCAAAACTCTTCAACAAGGTCTTTAGCCATATCACTTCCTTTGCAACCTCTACCATTCCTTTATACTGAGCTTCTATGGATGAGAAAGCAACTGTATGTTGCTTCTTTGAGCACCAAGAAACTAATTTATCTCCAATATAATAGAGATACCCATGAGTAGACCTTCTATCATCTGAATCACCTGCCCAATCTGCATCACTAAACACTTTGATTCTTGTATCAGAAGTAAATCCATAATACAAATCTTCACTTAGAGTTCCTTTGATATATCTGAGTACCCTTTGAGCTGCAATCCAATGAGTTTTCTTTGGACAATGCATAAATTGTGATAACACTGATTCTGGATCAAATCTTGGCCCATCTTCAACATTACCCTGCAATTTACTTTTATAATCAACATCTGATTATCTTCTTCATACACACTTAGTTTTGTCTTCCCTTTTCTTTGTATTTCTTTATCATCTGCATATTCATTTGTTGACCTTGTATACCATGTGCTTTCCTCATCAAATATAACATCTTTGGTAACAAGAAATTGCTTTGTAGATGGACTCCACACTCTGTAACCCATATGTCTATCATCATACCCAATAAACACATACTTCTCTGCTTTGGGTTCTAGCTTATGTCTCAATTGTGAAGGCAGATAAGCATATGCTAAACATCCAAATACCTTACAATGATCAAGAGTAGGTTTCTTACCCCACCATGATTCATAAGGAGTTCTTCCCTCCAATGCTTTACAAGGTAACCTATTTACAAGGTATGTTGCAGTGTTGATAGCTTTTGCCCATAAATAATTTGGACAATTCTTTTCCTTCATCATTGCTCTTGCAAATTCTACAACAGTTCTATTTCTTCTCTCTGCAACTCCATTCTGTTGAGGAGAGTACCTGCAAGTTACTTCTCTTTTTATACCTGCATTCCACAAATAATCATCAAACTCTTTAGAAAAATACTCTCCCCCTCCATCAGATCTTAATCTCTTGAGTTTTTGTCTTGTAATCCTTTCTGCATAAGCATGATAATGCTTGAATGTCTTAAACACTTCTGATTATCCTTGATTACATATAAAGGAATCCATCTAGTTGCATCATCAACAAACAACACATAATATCTAGATCCTTTTATGCCATAGTCTCTTGAAGGACCCCACACATCTGTATGAACCAGTTCAAGCATATTTGAATACTTGTACCCTGATTTATTGTATGAAATCTTGTGTGCTTTACCTAATTAACAAGCTTCACACTTGTACACCATGTGTTTCCCTTCAACTTTTGGCAAACCAAGCACCACATCATTCCTTGACATTTCCTTTATAGCTCTCTCATTGAAATGACCTTGCCTTTTATGCCATAGGTCTAATTCAGACATCTTTTGACTTCCATAAGTAAATAATGCATGTCCCACATTACCTTGGACTTTGAGAGTAAACAACCTTCCTTCATTTTTACCTGCAATGATGTTTCTATATCCCTGATTTGGATCTTGCACATAGACACCATCATTTGTGAATCTGACTTTATATCCCTTCTCCACAATTTTCCCTACACTTATCAAGTTTTTAGGAATAGTAGGAACATAAAGTACCTTGCTCAAGAGTGTACTTCCACTCTTTGTCTTCACTGATCCAATGCTTTCCACTTTATGCTTGGATTTGTCACCTATTTGACCTATATGTCCATTCACATTTGCTTCCATATCAGTCATCAATGATATATTGCCACTCAGATGATTGCTACATCCTGAGTCAATATAGAACACCCTTTGGTCTTCTCCTACTGCTTCATGAGTTGCATTCAGGATGAGAGTCATGTCATCCTTTTGATCTGATGCATAATTATAATAATTGTTGTTGTAGGACTGAGATTGGAAACTTCTTCCACCTCCTCTAGCATATGATGTCCTACCACCTCTTCCTCTGAAGTTGCCTCTTTGGTTCCTACCTCCTCTACCTCTTTGATTGCCAAATTATTATTACTTCCACCATTTTGATTCTTATACCAACAATCATTTGCCAAATGATTGGTTCTGCCACAAATCCAAGAAGCTTTAGTATTATCTTTATTCTTACCTCCTCTTCCTTTACCTCTGAAATTCATATTTCCTTTTGTAAAATTAGCTTGACTTGCGGTCCCTTCATCATCAGTTGACTGCTTCCCTTTGCCATTCTTTTTCTTGTCCTTGGAGTACATGACTTGACTTGCACTCCTATCATTGTCTCCTTTAACGTCCTGCTCAAAAGTTAGCATGTGTCCTAGCAATTGATTAAGATCAGGAGTAAAGTGATCAAGTGACAATTCTATGGACAATATGAAAGGCTTCCACTTCTCATCTCCTCTCAGACCTGTAAGTATTTTCCTTACCATTTTATCCTCTCCAATGTCTTCATCTAGTGCTCCCAAGCTATCTGCAATATCCTTCATTCTTGTCACATAATCAGAAATTGATTGTGAACTCTTTTTCTTAAAGGTTGTAAACTCTACCCATAATGAAGACTTCCTTGACTTGGTTGTGTTTTGGAAATGCTCTTCCAAAGCATTCCACACATCTGTTGCACTTTCCAATCCTCTAATATGAGGTAGAAGATAATCATTTAGAGCCATGTAAATGATGCTTCTAGCTTGAGCATCTTTTCTCATCCAGGTCTTCAAATCTGCAAGCTCTTCCCTAGTTGGAATACTAGGATCTGCAAACTCAGGCTTTTCTTCTTCTCCTGTAATAAATGCCATCAAATCTTTGCTCATGAGGTGTGCCTCCATCCTCATGGACCAAGCTGGATAGTTCTCCCTATCTAGCTTATCAATCTGCAAGCTTTCTCCCATCTGTGTCTGCAATTACTATGATTTATGACAAAAGTGTGTACCTTTGATATGAAGCTTTAATCTTTCTTGATCCTTCAAACTCGTGCTTTGTACTTCTGCAGGTTATCTTCAAGAATTTATCATTGTCCACCTTCAATTAGAAGAAACTTCAATATCTGCACCAGTCGGGGCTTCCAATACCTTTACTTAACTTGTATTGCACCTTCAGCTCTGATACCACTGTTGGAAACCTCTTAATCTCCAAAGGTTTGATCTATACTGATCTAAGAACACTTCTATATCAGTTATGGATCAAACTTTACACAAAACTTTCATTAACACTTCTTTGAGTGAAGAAATTCCTTCTTCAGAAAGTCTGCTTCAGAAATGGACTTCATTACCTGCACATATCTTTAGATTTCTTCAAATCAATGATACACATATCTCCACACCACCTTTACACAATCATATAAACCATTAGTTCCCCAAAAGAATCATTAAAACTTTAATTTGATTCTTAAGATCAAAAGTATGTCAGAAACTGTCTTCCTGAATTAGCAACTTTGACATAGGTAACTTCTAAGGTTGGTTTCTCATAGCACAGATCCCATTTTGCATAATGCTTTTAGCCATAGCTTCCTTACCTTCTAACTTAGATTTTGAATGCTCACTCATCAAAAAGTTTACACTGTGCACTGAGATCTAACCAAATCATTGACACGAAAAAGTGCGTGACTCTGAGAGATCATCTGCAGACTTTACATACACATGTTCCTATTGATCATACTCATAGTAGAAGAAGAATTAGACCATGAAACTTTGAGCATAGCTTCACTAGCTTCTAGATTAGATTTTTACAAAAGGATTTCTGATCCACATGATCAGACTGAGAGAAATCTACGAAACACTTGTCGCTATTTTCTGAAGATGACTCTCTTCACATCTATTTCTATGAAACTTGTCTTCTAATGACTCTCTCATGTATTTTGTTACATCATTGGCTTATATACATATGGTTCTAGACTTATCTCGTGTCTATTACATTATTCCTTATCATCCTAAGGATTATTTATACTCAAATTACAAGAATTTCCAACTGTAATGTACATATGTATACAAGCTTCACTTTTGAGATCTCTTCACTTTCTCAAGTGTCTTCTTTCACTTCAATCTGATCATAAGCTTTGCTTCAAACTCTTTGTAATCATCAATTTGTGATTGTTCTGTTCCAAGAGTAGATGGGTATATAAAGTTCAAAGAAACTTAGATGGATCCGTTTGTACGTACAAGGCAAGATTAGTTATCAAAGGATGCTTACAAACTTATGGTATAAACTATGAGAAAACATTCTCACCTATCACAAAGATGACCACAATTAAAACATTTATAAGTGTAGCTGCTGTAAGAAACTAGAGATTCCTCCAACTTGATGTGGAAAATGTATTCATAAATAGTTGGATAGGTGAAGAGGTATACATGTCAAAACCACGAAGTTTTGAAAACCCTAATCATACATCTTATGTTTGCACACTTAAGAAAGCATTTTATGTAATGAAACAAGCTCCTAGAGCTTGGAATTAGACATTCATTATATACCTTCAAGATTAAGGGTTCAAACCTAGCAACTCAGATCCTTCTCTCTTCATCAAAAGGTATCACAATGAGCTTATCTATGTATGTCTATATGTAGATTATATTATTGTGATAGTTGATGATCTAAACGGCATTCAAAGCATCAAGAGACACATGCAAGAGGAGTTCAAAATCACTGACTTAGATGAGCTCACATATTTCCTAGGTATGCAAGTGATTTATACAAATGAAGGAATGTGTACAACTTAGAGAAGATACATTCAAGAGCTACTTCTCAAGTTTAGAATGGAGAACAAATAGTTTGGAGGTACACTTTTCAAATTGAACCATAAACTAAGTGTTTGTGAAGGTAAGCAGATTGACAATCTTAAACAATATCAAAGCTTTGTTGGTAGCTTGATATATGTTACTCACAAAAGACTAGACATATCATATAGTGTGGGAGTGCTTAGTGAGTTCATGCACTCACCTATAAAGACACACATTGATAGTGCAAAGAGAGTACTCAAGTTTTAAAGGGACACTTAATGAAGGTATCTATTATCCTTACTATTTTGATTTGGATATCAAAATCTATTCCGATGCAGATTGGGCAAGAGCAAAGGATGACAAAAGAAGTACCTCTGGAGGAAAGGAAACGAAATTGACATTTCATTTGTTCCTACTAAGAAGCAAATAGCAGACATGATGACAATCACTTGATCGAATAAAGCTTTGAAGATTTAAATCAAAGGAATGTATTCTATCTATCAGAGAATGAAGACTCAAGCATACTTTAGCTTGAGGGGCAACTTTTGGAACAAAAAGCTTTCATTATGCTTGAGGAGGATATTCTCTACATCAAATCCATTATTTTGGATGCTATGGATATGCATTGAAGAATAGCACTTATGTGCACATATTTTCTTTGTATTAATTGTTTGATTATTTCTTGTAATGTTCAAAGTATTTACCTTTGTAAAAAGTAAGAGTAAAGTGCATAAAAGCCATGAGTTAGAAGTGGTTGGGATTGATTCTCAATCAATCAATCAAGAGGTATATTTGACTTCATTTTTCTCTTTTCCTAGATTGTAGGAAATGGATCCAATCAATCTAAACTAGCAAACCTGCCTAATTTCAAATTCAAATACATAAAAAAAGGGAATGTATAGATGCTCGAGTCTATATAAAGACCCTAGAACATTTTTACATTAACTAGAGTGATGATTCAAATCTATAGATATACTACTTGATCATTGCTTAGTGCTACTTTAGTTCTTCACTCTTTCTTCCTCAAACTCAGTCAACTTGCAGAGAGTGTTGCTCTCTCTACGGAGCTCTAAATCTAGTGTTTAAGCACTCATTAGAAAGATATTACTGTCTAGTTTTGTTTTTAAAATTTTAGATCATTTGTTTCATTAAGTTCAAAGGAATTCAAGTGTTGCAATCTCACGCTCATTCTCTACAATTCCCTAAAAAATCACGATGACACAAGTTCAGTGTCAAGGTAATTGCTCCTTACCTGGTTCATATAAATTAGGGATTTTATGCATTTTAGCAAGACATTCTTATCTATTTCACTCCCTTAAGAGGAATTTTTCCAATTGTTACTCTAATGGTTGCTCTCAGTGTTTGAAGTATCAACTTCGATCCAGGTTTAGAAGGTTTGTGTGAGCTATTCAAGCTGCAAAGTTATCTATTTTACATCAACTTGTTCTTTTTTATGTTCCAAAATACCTATTGGGATTTATTATAATAAACACAAGGCAAAACGTTCTACTTCATATATCCATTGAGCTAGGGCTGGTCATATGTTGGTTTGCTCGACCAACTTCACCACTTGACAACTCAACTTTCTAAGCCTCTCCAAGTTCTTTTAGTGGTATTAGAGCAACTTCAAGATGGGAGTTGTCTTTAAATAAATGATTAAGAAGCTTGATATACACAATTATGCTCCTTGGAAAATCATAATGGAGGCTTATTTGCAAGGAAGAAACCTATATGGGATTGTATCATGTGATGAAGCAATGTGTATTCCAAAATCCAAAATCCAAAGGAGGACCTACTCAAGAGGAAATATATAGGCTCACACTTTGGTGTGCAAGAGATGCTCAAGCAAAGTCATACATACTCAAATCTATCTCCAATTTTCTATTACCACATATAAGAGGATGCAAGACATCTCAAGAGACCTGGGATGCCCTAGAGACTTTCTTTTGTGCTAGTACAAAATCACGGAAGAACCATCTTTAGAATGAGTTTAACCAAATAAAGAGGTGCAAGTTATCTATTTTGTGTAAGATTGTTCTTGTTGATTTTCCATATTACTTATTGGGTTTTATTGTACTGAACACAATCCTACAAATTCTACTCTACATATCCAAAGAGCTACGGCTGGTCCTATGTTGGTTTGTTGGAGCAACCTCACCACTTGAAAACTCAACTTTCTCAGCCTCTCCAAGCCTTTGTTTAGGTCTGAACGAGTAGTCTATCACCTTGTAATTGGGTGCAAATGGATTGGCTTCCTATATCATTTCACATGTGCTTGCATGTTTCTTTTTGCATTTTCCATAAATTGTGCTAGAGTGGAATCTTCTTGTACATCAACACCTACAATTTTTTTGGGGATCCATACATGTCAGAAAATGATGCTGGCTTACAATAGTTTTGCTTCAAGGAGTTTTGATTTGCAGTATTGGTTTGAAGAAGATCTAAGTTTGGACTTTGATTAGGATCAAGTGTTCGATTCTATAGATGATCCTTGTTTGAATCAACAATGGGATAATTAGTTGGTAGATGAACTTGCTTTCAAAGATTAGTAATTGAAGGAAGAACTTGATTTGGATGAGTATTTCGATCAAACCATGGAGGAAGATCCCTTTGGGGGATGTCATCTAGGTTAAAGACAAACCCTAGCCTAGATTCAAACTGACAAGTGACAACCATGTGGATAGAAAGAGGAAGCTCTTTAACAACAAAAAAAATTTGATTAGACAAATGAATATATGAGGTGCTAATTGGATCACGAAAATTCCCAATCATTCAATCTAGACCACTATCAAAGTCAATGGATGTCGACTCTACATCATGCATCTGGTCAACTATACAAGGACTGACATTGACATCCATTGTAGGCTAGGTTTTGAGGAAGGACAGAATATTGTTTCTCTCTTTTGATGTTGAAGATTGGGCATAAGTCTTAATTTTTGCAAATGGTGTACGTCCAACATTCTCACTTGTCCCAAGATACATATTGTATGCAACATCACCACTGTTGGTAATTATTTCAATTGAGGTACGAGAAATTGCCTAACACAATGAAACCAACTAGATTAGTATTTTGGTAGAGGTTTGAAGAGTAGGAAAGAGCTAGATTGATGGATGGCTAGAGTTTAGATAGGTATAGCTAGATAACTATTTAGCTAGATAGGAAGATAGCTAGATATATAGCTAGATAGCTATTTACCTAGATAGGTAGACAATTGGATAATGTTTTAAATATTGGATGGCTATTTAGCTTCACTGATGGATTGTTGGATAACTATTTAGGTACTGGATAGCTATTTAGCTAGATAAGTAGATAGTTGAATAATGTTTTAGCTATTGGATAGCTATTTTAGCTAGATAGGTAGATAGGTAAATGACTTTTTAGCTATTGGATAGCTATTTAGCTAGATAGGTAGATAGCTGAATAGATTTTTTGTTATTGGATAGCTATTTTAGCTAGACAGGTAGATAGGTAAATGACTTTTTAACTAGTAGATAGCTATTTAGCTAGATAGGTAGATAGCTGAATAACGTTTTTGTTATTGGATAGCTATTTAACTAGATAGGCAGATAGTTGAATAAGAATCCCAATGGCACTTATTTCAAAGCATTTTCTAGTGTTGCGTATGTGCATGTGCCTAAGGAAGATAGATGAAAACTTGCTTTTAACTCTAAGAAGAATCTCTTAATTGTATTAAATGAGAAATCTAAGCTTCATAGATATTATAATATGGAAAACCATATTATCAACATCTATAATGATGTCATTTTCTACAAGTATTTCAACTCTCAAAAAGAAAGATGTAAGAATTTTGCCCATAAATTCTTATGTGGGAGATAAAGAAACATCAAAGAATAGTAAGAAAAAACACTATTTTCTAGCAAGCTCTAGTGTAATAATCACTTCTTGAAATGCATTAGATATTATCGAACTAGCTTGATGATTTATTCATATGTGCCTAAAATTCAAGAATTTCTAGACCCTTCTACTTATAAAAAGGCTCAAGGTCAAATCATTTGGGAAGATGATATCCAAGGTGTGTTCAATGTAGCACATAGGAAAAAGCTAGCCTACTGTTCTAAAACTATGAAAACATCAAGTCATTCACATTAAATCTATTTACAACTTGAAGTGTAAATTGCATTTTATGTTCAATAAAAAAGGGAGCTAAGTAGTTGCCAAACGATATAAGGAAACATGGATCATACTATGGGGAGAACTGTCTAACAACCACAGGAATGGTGGTGGCACTAAGTGTCTCTTTAAATGGTCTATCTAGGAGCTTGATGTCAATATTGCCTTCTTAAATTGCAAAGTTCAAGAGGAAGTCCATATAGAACTTGCAAAAGGATTTCTACTCACAAATGCAATGTCTAGAATC
>CM035415.1:30018051-30025551 GCA_020310875.1 Ceratopteris richardii
GCGTTTAAACATTTTAACACTGGCGTCGTCTGTGGGAAGGTGGCACTTAACTATCAGCAAGTGGCACCAGCGTATTGCAAATCGATTGTGAAAAGTGACTGTAGATTGTAAATCGACAGTAATAGTATGCGATTAGTACAAAAGATGATATATGCCGGTTACTCAATCTGGTGAGTCATATCCGAAGTACCAACAGCCTTGGGTACCTAATTTGCTAAGGATGCCTCCAAGAGGTAGAGGCGCAGATAGGTTTAACCCAGTTGCCAAGGAAGTGAAGAACCTTAGTAGTGATTCCGGTCATATTCCGGTGGAGCGCACTACCTCTCTCGCAGATTCCGGTGCGATTCCGGCATAGTCTGTTGAAGAAATAGTGACTCTAGAGTCTACAGATAGAAACGTCTTGGCCAAGGAAATTAGTGAAGGTGAAAAAGCACCTTGTTTTGGTGAAAATTTGACACCTTCCGGTGTTATTTCGGTACCAGTTGTTGAGAGTCCACAGTCTTCCGGTGACGGTTTACCATTTCTTGGTGAATCTTCAATCCAGTCACCCCTATTTGGAGTAATCTTTCCTACATTTGATATCAAGAAGGAAGGTAGCATGTTCAAAGCTGAGATCCAAAATATACTGAACAATATTATCGAGCCGGAGAGTGCACAGGCTGAAGATACGGATTCTGACGGTTCAGATATTCAGCCTCAGGATACAGAAGATAGTCCCAATACTACTGCCAGCACGATGAGTGGGCAACAACAACAACAACAACAACAACAGTAGCAGCAACAGTTATTTCCACCCCAGCCGACTCCAACAGGAGTAACGTACACTAAATTCGGTGGATTTCCAGGAGATGACCCAGATGCCCATGTATGCACATTTGAGATAAGTTATGTAGTGCTCAATCATCCGCCTAATCCGGCGTATAAAGCTATTGTCTTCCAGTCTACATTAGTTAATGAAGTAGCCAGGTGGCTTACAAAATATGATATTAACCATTTCGGCACATATGAAGTGGTAAGGGATGCATTTTTGCAGAGATTCAAACTAAAGAAGAATCCAGCCGAAATTTTCGATTACCTACAAAACAATAGATAGAAGATGAATCAAACAGTGCAGGAATATGCCACCCTATTCAGAACGCATTTGAGGCAATTACCACCAGCACATGCCAACCTACTAGATGACATCATCACTCAATGGTTTATCAATGGTTTGACTCTGCAACTTAAACAGATTATGATAATACGTTGTGTGGGAGCTATGACGCTAGATGCGGTGATCGCAATGGCTTTGCAGCTGGAAAACAAGGTAGGAGGATTTACAAAAGATCTGGAATGGTTAAAAGCAAGTAAAAATGTTGTAGAAGATCCGACCAGACAGATGTTCTGCACCATATGCAAGAATTCAGGGCACACCAATGCCACTTGTGCACTTAATCAATTGTTTTGCGCTATCTGCAACACTACCGGACATACCACCGAAAACTATGCATACAATGCTAAAGTACAGGGAACAGCAATGGTAAATGCAATTATACAAGAACCAGGATAGCCTACCAATCATTATGTTCCTCCGCAGATGAGAAACAACCAGCAGCAGGGATATCGAAATTACAGAGGACAGAGAAATAATAAGTACAATGCAAACCGTTGGCAGGCAGGACCAGCATAGGAAAATACTAATTTGCCACCACCCCGCTGCCATTTTTGTGGTGAATTTGGAAGGAGCGCCAGAACCCAATGACTAATATGGTACATATCACACCTATAGAAACACAAGCTGAAGTAGTTCAAACCAGATCCGGTAAGACATTGGCACCAGCAGTTGAAATGTTTGAACCAGGCATACGTGAACAACAAAGAATGTATGATAAAGCTATTCAGTGGACCACCACAGAGCCCACAGTATTCCCTGATCCTATTCTAGTGACCCAGGCTCTGTTACCCGAGGAAGGAACACAAAAACAAGATTCTAATCCAGTAGCAGGCACATCATCCTCAGCAGGCGCATCATCTTCAGAATCTGTGGAAAATACAATTCAACCACATAAGGCTTGGGAAATTTTATCTAAAGCATCCATTACTCTCCCTCTTGGGCAGTTACTTGCACTAGTACCAGGAGTCCTCCAGCAATTTCAGCAACAATTTAGTACTGGGTCTGCCTGCATTCCAGCAACAGCTATAGTGCAACCGAGACCAGATTCTATGGTTGATCATTCGGTTCCTTTAATTACGGTATGGTATAAAAATCACAAAATTTCACAGGTACTAATTGATGGAGGGTCTCGTGTCAACATTGCTACTACCGCACTGTGTAAAAAGCTAGGATGGACCGAAATCAAACCAGTTCAGTTTTTTGTCAGAATGGCCGATCAGTCAAGAGTCCATCCAGTAGGACTTGTGCGAAATGTACCAATAACTTTGCAGGGTACAACATTCAAAATGACCTTTGTCGTCCTAGAATTACTGGAATCCAGTCTTGATTATAATCTTCTTTTCGACCGCCCTTGGCTGAAACAAGCTAAGGTCATACAGGATTGGTCTGCACAAGAACTCACTTTCAAGGATAATAATCGTAAATATGTTGTAAAATTGGATGCTATAAAGCCTTGCGAATTACATGCTAGACCTTACTTTACGGAACCAGTTCATATGTTAGATGGTTTGTTAGATGATGAAGAAGAAGATTTTTTGAAGAATAACATTGATTTGATCTCCTTAGGAACTGTTGATCTACAATCTGTTATAGATAATTGGAATCCGACAGTTTGTACAGTAATGCTTGTGACTGAAGAAGATAAGAAAGAAGATAGTGCTGCTATAGATAACGATGATCTACAACAACTTTTTAAGCCAGCTAATGATACAGAGAAGTGCCGACAATTCTATGTTCCAGAAGATCAGTTAATTACATATAATTTAGGTGATGAAGTTAACCAGCGACCTGTAAAAATAAAAGAAGGATTGCCTGAAATGTTTCAAGCAGAGTTAATACAGTTGCTTCGAGAGTTCTATGATGTTTTCGCATGGGATTACAAAGACATGAAGGGTTTGGACCCTCGCATTTATCAACATAGGGTCATGCTGAAGCCGGAAGCTAAGCCAATCAAACAACCCAGCTACCGAATGAATCCAAACTATGTAGCAAAGGTAAAGGTAGAGCTTGATAGGTTACTAAAGGTCGGATTCATCGTACCAGTAGAGCATGCTGAGTGGATATCCCCCATTGTTATCGTCCCTAAGAAGAATAAGCAGTTACGCATATGTGTGGATTACCGGAAACTAAATGCTGCTACGGTGTCTGATCCGTTTCCTCTACCTTTTCTTGACATGATGCTTGACAGAGTAGCAGGACACGAAATGTACTCATTCTTAGATGGATAGAGTGGGTATAATCAGGTCAGAATGGCTGAGGAAGATATACCAAAAACAGCGTTCATCACCAATTGGGGTGTATTTGCCTGTACTGTTATGTGGTTCGGATTAAGAAATGCCCCTAGTACTTTTCAAAGATGCATGCAGGAAATATTCTCACCCTACCTTACCTCTTTTATGCAAGTGTATCTTGATGATTTTTTGTTATTTGGTGAGATGGTACCACACTTGTTCCATTTATGGTGTTGCTTTGAGAAGTGCAGAGAATACAGACTCTGTTTGAACCCAAACAAATCTGTGTTTGCGGTTTCATGTGGAAAGCTACTTGGCCACATTGTATCTGCACAGGGTATACACATGGATCCAGATAAAATCACAGCTGTGTTAGAAGCACCTGTACCCACTACACCTAAGGAAGTAATGCGTTTCATGGGACAAGTAAGATGGCATGGACGACACTTACGATGGCTTGCTCATTTGGCGATACCACTGAACCGGTTAATAACCAAGACTCCTCGACAATTTGAGTGGACTCAGGAATGTCAAATTGCTTTTGATCGTCTAAAGGGATTACTAACACAGGTTCCAATCTTACAGCCTCCTGACTGGGATCGCCCATTTCATGTATTTGATGATGCTTCAGATATAGCCATTGGGAGTGTTCTAATGCAACAAACCGATAAGTGGTTCAGGCCAATATACTATGCAAGTCGAAGGCTTGCCCCTGCAAAAAAGAATTACTCTGTAACAGAAAGGGAATGTCTAGGTTTAGTATACTCTGTCAAGACATTTAGGCATTATTTACTTGGCCGTAAATTTACTTTTCATGTAGATCATGCTGCACTTGTCTACCTAGTACGGCAGCAACATTTAGGTGGTCGATTAGCGCGATGGGTTCTACTTTTACAAGAGTTTGATTATGAAGTTATTCATCGGCCAGGCAGTTCACATGCCTTAGCAGATTTCCTTTCTCGCTTAGATTTGGGTGAAGCTCCGGTCGGTGTAGATGACACAACACCAGCGATTTATGTTTCTGAACCAACTAATGATGAAATTGCAGACCCACCTATGCCATCTACATATTATGATCAGATATTGACCTTTCTTACTAATGGATGCCTTCCTTCTCAGGCTTCTCCTGCAATGCGTAGGAAGATTGCAATATACAGTCGCAAATTTTGGTTAATTGCTGGGGAATTATACTATATGGATCACATTGGAATTTTACTTCGTTGTATTCCTCCGCATGAAGTTAACTCAGTCATTACTTTGGCTCACGCAAGTCCTTCCGGTGGGCATTTTGTAGCAGATTTAACGCACCATAAAATTCTGCAGAGCGGACTTTGGTGGCCTACTATGTACAGGGATGTATCTCAGTTTGTCAAACAATGTGATACTTGTCAGCGGTCTGGACAACCTCTACAACGCCATTTGTTCCCTCTCCAACCGATATTGCCATTGGAGCCTTTTCAGAAGTGGGGTCTAGATTTTATTGGACCTATTATACCGCCAGCAATACTCAATAGTAATCGTTATATTCTGACCTGTACAGACTATGCAACCAGATGGGCAGAAGCATGGGCTTTAAAGTCTGCCACATCTGTTTCGGTGGCAAAGTGTCTAATGAAAGATGTCTTTCCGCATTTTGGCTTACCTCTAGAGCTTGTTACAGATCAAGGCACTCATTTTCTCAACAATTTAATGAAAGTACTCACACATTCTTTTCAGATCACGCATAAATTTAGTTCACCATATTATCATCGTGCCAATGGTTTGGCTGAGAGTACAAACAAAACCCTGTTGAATATGCTTCAAAAATTGATTCTGGAATCACCGGAAAGGTGGGATCAACTGTTACCTACAGTATTATGGGCGTACCGGACTACCTACAAGGTAGCAACAGGACTAATACCTTTCAAATTGGCTTATGGACTGGAAGCCATAACACCAATGGAGATTATTGTACCAAGTTTACGAGTAGCCATCAACCAGAAAATGCTACCTGAAGAATCTCTGTCATTTCGATTGGATACACTCAGAGAACTGGATGAGCATCGATGGAAAAGTTTTCTAACTATCCAGGAAGTACAGCTAAGACAAGCTCAAACACATGATCGATATTTAAAGACTCCAGTTTTTACGGTGGGGCAACTTGTACTCTTTTACAATGCAAAGTCGAATCGCTCTACTGGCAAATTCAAGTTGCGATGGTTTGGTCCCTATCGGATTTCTGAACAGGTGGGCCCACCTACTTTTCGGCTGACTACTTTGACCGAAATTCCTCTTCCAAAGGTGGTAAATGGTTCAAAGCTGCGGCCGTATCAACAAGCATTGGATCCGCACTAAAACGTTCTGCGGTTTGGCCGCGTATTTTGCGTTTTCTTCTCTTTTCTTTTCTTTTGTTTTTGCACGCTTAATAAAATAAGTCTGTAAATATCCCCATTTTAATACCTAATTATGTTAACAGCCGCCTTGCATTATCGATTTGCTCTTGCATGCACACTAAAGTTATGAAATTATCATCTCAACATTGCACGATGATTAGTAATTTTGATTGCTCTCCCCAGCAAAGCATCTACTTAACCTTTTCCGTTTCGCGGAAAATCGCTATTGTGTTTGCGTGATTTGTGTGATTGTGTAAACCCTATGCTTTGTGTCTTGTGCTTGTGTTTACTGTGTGCATCATGGAAGCTCTGGCAAGCTTCGCCACTTTTTGTGACGGACTCCCTGCCGATGTAGGAGAGTTCTTGCGCACCCGTGGGTTGGTCAATTTCGTTGAGCTGCCTTGGCATTCAGTGGATTGCCACCCGTTCTATGCCCAGATAATCGCCCCCATCGCTAACAGACTTGCCACCAAGCAAAGTTGGGCGATCACATCCCTACCCTCCCGAACCGTAATCACGTTCCAGGCCTTTGCTGATGCGTTTCGACTCCCTCGGCAAGGTCGGGAAAATGGCCCAAATCTACCAATTGCCACCATGAATCGATTATTCCCTAGGAGCTCATCCAACGAATATGCAATACTCTGCCGCCCTGAACCTGAGAGGTCTGCGCTACAATTCCTAGTAGCCATTCTTAACCTGCAGAAGCGAACCTATGGAATCTCTCGTCCTTTTTACTCCGCTATAGATTTAGCTGCTCGAGAACCAGTCAATTTTGCATCATATTTCTTCCGGCGAATACACAAAGAATGCGTCTCAATTATCAAGCAGGTCAATAAAGGGGATATGCAAAGGTCGAGACTCCCTCACATCATATCCTTTCTATTTCCGACCATTCTAGCAGCACAGCCACCACCCCGAGGACCCATTCTACGACATGAGGAATATGCACAAATATTAGAAGACGATGAAGAAGAAGACGAAGAGATTTTGCATCTTCTCCGCCGGAAAAGAATCAGGATAAGCTCATCCGATAGTGAAGTACAAGGGTCAGTCGCAAACGACAAGGCAGACGAAAAAGAAGAAGAAGCTAACGAAGAAGAAACCTTTCACGACACAGCAACCTCCATGCATCACGAGTCATCAGCACAATCCTCTTCAGAACAGCAACAAGAACAGGAGGCTCCCACCGAATCTAACACAAGCTCGTAAGAAGAAGCATCTCAGCAGCAATCGGAGCAGGAATAGCAAGAAAATGAAGAACATATAATTAAAGAAGTTTTCGAAGAACTACTGAAAGCAGTCGAGTCCACAGCTGCCAACACCGCCGACACTACACAACAAACCACAGAAAAGGTAACAGAATCTCACTCTGTTCTTCCCACTCCCCCACCAGAACCTCCACTCAACCCCATTATCCCAACTCCACCCATTCTTCCCGAAGAACCCACTGCCTCTTCGTCCTCATCCCCAAACTACTCTCCACCGAACTCCCAGCAGTTACTCACCGCATCCTCATCTCAACCTTGTCCTCATCTTCCACTTCCTTTGATTCCCATGATCTTTGAGCTTGCAAACATGGGTCAATTGCTAATTCAACTATCGCAGCAATTATGAGTACAAATGAAACAGGTTACTGATAACATCCGATAGGAATTCCAACATAAAGTGGATGTGCTGGAGGCAGATATTAGTCCTCTACAAGAAGAATTGGTGGTGGCTAAGGCAAAAAATCAAGCCTTACAAG
>CM035415.1:30053525-30103525 GCA_020310875.1 Ceratopteris richardii
TACAAGAACAGGCACATATGATAAGATACTCCAAACAATCAGAGAAGCACATCACATGGCAGACATAATTTTCCTTAAAGCATGGAAGGATGTGACTTATCTCATTGCTACACTGTTCTCGTGAAGCACAACACAGTTTTCGACATGGTAGATTGGACATATCTGATCTGGGAGCTATGGTGAAATTTTGCAGAGCATTGAACATGCAGAGTACTTTTTACTCTAGCGTATGCGTGCACCTTTTCTACTTACACCGGTGGATAGCCTCAACTCCATGCATCCACAGAAAACATGGTTGGTGGATTCCTCAAAACCAATCTTTTTCTCTCTCTTTCGCCGCCATGCGCGATAAAGGAATACACTAATCATGTGTTTTCTTCTATGTTTAAACAATTCGCTATTTTTGGATCTCTCATTGTTTTAGTTTTACGTTTTGTCTTACTTTCTTTCTTTTGCTTTCATATTCATTGGTTTCACACTATGCATTCAAACTTGTGTTAACACATAGGTAAGATCACATGAGTTATGCTAACATGAATGCAGATATGTGCACTCCGTTCACACTCATATGAACCCACATGAATGTGCTCACTTAAGCTCACATCCACACGCACTTCCACACATTCATACATACTCAACTATTGATTACATACAGACATTAAGTAACACATACAAGTGTTCATATGCATACTCACATAGAGAATGAGTACGAGCTTTGCAATTGTTTTATGGATTGAGTTGCCATCACTTCATGAGAAAACCTATCCTAACCCAACATGCAATCACATGGTATTCAATACAAGGCTATTTGAAATTCATTTTCAGCATGGATAGTATCGACTATGGAAGGGGCTTATTACAGAGAGAGAGAGAGAGAGAGAGAGAGAGATCAAGGATCCGACATGGCGGCGTTGGCTGATAGAGAGGATGGTAGGACTATTGCGTGCACAAGAAAAGTCAAAAGAGAGAGAGAGAGAGAGAGAGAGGAGAGAGAGAGAGAGAGAGAGAGCAGGAGCCGATAAAATAAAGAAGGAAAATGAAAAATGAGAAATAAATAAAGAAAAGAAATAAAAACAAACAAAGAAAGGAAAATAAGAGAGAAAAAGGTAGAAGAAATAAAGAAGGGAAAGAATGAAAAATAAGGAAAAAGAAATTTAAAAGACAAGGGAAACACATAGAAAAAAAGAAGGAATGGAGGGTAAGAAAAGAATAAACAAAGAAGAAATAGAGAAGGAAAATTGAAGAGGAAATGGAGGAAGAAAAGAGAGAAGAGAAGAATGGAAAGAAAAGAAAAATTGAAGGAAAGAGAAGAGGGAAAGAGAAAAAGGATAGAAGAAAGAATGGAAGAGACAAAGAAAATAGAAGAGAGAAATAAAAGAATGGAGGATACAAGAGAAGATCGAGGAAGGCATGGAAATGGGAAATGAAGTTAAGATCAGAAAGCCTTGTCTTTTTTCTTAGTTCTCTTGTGAGCCAAAAATCTTTTTTTTGCACCCATTTTTGAGATGCATTGCACACCAAATACGCATGTAAAAGTGTGTAGAAAGCACATTTTTTTTTACCAATAGAAGCATGTCCATCTGCACATTAGATAAATAGGTAAACATCATTGAAAAGTTAATAAATCAAGTTTGAGAGACTAGAAAGAGCGTAGTTCTGAATAAAGAAGAGAGATTGCATATGTGAGAGAGTGGAATTGTGAGTATAGAGAGTTCCTTGCTTAGATACCATAAAGCCTTGATTTTTTGCACCATCTTGTTTCCCTTCATGCACCTAACACATGCATAAATGAAATGTAAAGAGCATGAGTATTTCTAATTCCCATAGGTGCACTCTCATTTGCACAATAAAACTGATATGTAAAACTGATTTGAGAAGAGTTGTGAGTGAAAAAGAAAGGAGTTGAGAGTGATGTCAAGAGTGATTGCATTTGAGAGTAGAGCTATGAGTGGAGAATAATTGCTTCCTGATTTGCACCATCATTGAGAATGATTGCACCTAGAGTATGCATGATTGAAAATGTAAGTGCACATGTGCTTTCAAATTGACAGATACACGTCCAAATGCACATTAAATAAGTTGTAAATACATCAAAAAAATTTGAGCTTTAGAATGAGCAAGAAGCCTCATCATCGAAAGCCAAATACCTCTCTTATTGCACCATTATGTTTTTTATGCACTTAGTGTAAACATATATAGGTGCCTATTACATGGCCGTGCATAGACACAAGTGATTTGTATACCCGTGCACTTGATTTTACTCATACTTTGGATTTTTCATAGACTAACAGATACAGAGCTTGGTGGTGGTGTGTCCAGAGGCCACACAAGTTTGTAGGGGTTGGATGTCATGGGATCGCTTCTCCATGAAGGCATTATCACATCGACTAACATTGAGCATATGGGAGATGAAGCTCTTTACATTTTGTTCCATCTAATTGCAGTCAAAAGGATTTGAAACCATATGAGAAGAAGATGTTGTTACATCAATAGCTCTCATTAATATGTATGATAAAATGTTCTTTCAGTTACAAATCTATGATGTAACCCTATGAAACACTATGATCGCACTATATGTCAAGCATGAGAAGGGGTATAATCCATTGGGTCTCTTAATAAAATATTATCAGAACATTTCTGTTTGTTTCTTTAGAAAGAAAAACAAATGGCATCATACGTGAGGAAAACAGGCAAAAGACAGCCTAAAGGCGGAAAAAAGGTGGTCATTAGCGAAAAAGGTTATGCCATATGAGGGGATTCAAAAAAGAGGAGGTGTCGCGTGGAGAACGGAGGGAGAATAAGGAAGCTTTCTCTTCCTCAGTTTGAAGGGGAAAGCACTCCGAGAATTCTCTGATTATGATTGATAGGGTAATACTGTGGCTTAGGGGAGGTTTCGCTTTTAATGGCTGATTCTGAAGATGTGTTTGCTGAGGGCTCCAGCATGATTTATTCTCAAGAATTATGTCGCGCACCTAATCGAGGTGGACCCTCCTGAAGATTACTAAGAGCGATGAAGCGGACTACTACAGCACATGGCTTCCCATAGGCCTTTTGAGGATGATTTTGTGAATGCATATTGAAGAGACGGCATACCCTGTATATCTGCCGCTAGTCTCTTCTTGTTACTTTTTATTGCTTTGAAGAAATGAAATCTACTATTATTATATTCTCTCTGTGTAATTGTTGGAGAATCTTGCGTAAGTGATTTCAAGAAACGTTTGTTTATTTTGTTGATGGAGAAAATCTATATGAATTGAAGTTTACAAGGAGCATGTTGTAGAGAAAGTGATCCGGTATATGATACAGGAGCAAGTCTAAGGGAAAAGTGAAAACAAAATCAGTTATAAGTTCTGCATATACATGCACATGTTGACTGTCATAAAATATACGATATTGCTTATATGTTTGTATGACATTACTTCATGATGTACACATAAAGAAAGTAATGATCAATGCATATGACACATCTTGATGTGACAAGTTGTTTTAAGATACTTGAATGATAGATACAGGACGTGTGAAATATACAAGATTTCACATTGCTAAAACCTGTATAATTTGATGTGGTATATTTATATATTGATATGACTCAACAAGTGTATTTGTAGGAAACATAAATACACGGGAATATTATATACAGGTGGTCATGTGAGTATGATTGTATAAGGTTGCACATGACTTGAATGGATGTTGCTGAAACCGTCATGATGCCTCTTTCTTATTCAATATATTTAAATGATGGTTATAAATATATATGCAGGTTGACATCAACACTTACTAAAGTGATTGCAGACATCGTATGCTAACTACCATGTTGGAAACATTAAAAGTATAGGGCTGCTCCAGGCTGTGAGTACTCAGATGGTGTATGAATATTTGTTGATTAATTTATATGAAGGATTCTATCATAACGTGATAGAAGAATGGTAAAATAAGTATTGTGGAAAGAGTGGAGTAGCATTTCGATATATGCAGAGGCTTGGACTCTCACAGAATATATGTTAATCTTAAATCATAAGCTATTGTATGTGTGAATAGTGGATTGATAAAAGAAAATGTAACACTCATGAGTTACAACAGGAAAGCGTATGGATTCTGAATGAGAAGTGACTTGCTTAATATGCAGACTTTCTCTATCTTGAATGTGATATATACAGACAACATAACTATGATGTCTACATATAATAAAGTGCACAAAGTAGATTTGTATTAGTTAACATTAATGTCAGAATTGGCGAAGAGTTGGCAATATGTATGAAACATTGATGCTGTTACAATGATGTAATGCCTATGCAAAGAATCTGTGGTTAAATTGATGCTAGTTCATATACAAACGAGTCATGTATAGTATTTTGTTATGAGATATTCAAGACTATGTGATGATGCAAGTCTTGGGTTGGTATGCACATAAATGAACTTGTGTTTTAAGCAATGAGGAGAATTATTATCTTGTAGCTTGTGATCAATCCGAGTCCAAGCTTGGTTATGTAGCGTATCTGCTTCATGGGATATAAGTTCTATGCAAACTCATATAGATTCATACACAAATTACCGCATTATATTTGCTAGATGAGAATGTTTTGATCGTGACCTTACATATTGAAACATTGTAAATTCTTATAGTATGTGTTGTATTAATGAATGCATTGTGTTTATATATCTAGATTATGAGAACGATCAATAACGGCATGGACTTTTAAGAACGAATGTTCAATGTTGCTCAAGTTTTTCCCTTATGTTACTGTTATGCTTATAATATATATATATATATATATATATATATATATATATATATATATATATATATATATATATATATATATATATATATATATATATATATATATATATATATATATATATATATATATATATATATATATATATATATATATATATATATATATATATTCTATGACAAAACAAGACACAACGCCTTTGGTAAAGGTATATAATGAATATCTCTGATTTGACACAGGATCATGTGAATTCCATATCACCCTAAGTTGTGATCGATTCATTGGTTTGTGCATAGAATATATCCTACAAAAGGTCGATATATATGCTTTGAAGTTGTTGTGGACAACACAAATCTATTGACTTTCTTGGCACTCTGTGTGCACCCCTGTAAGCGCGTGAACCCGACCACACAAGTGAACCCAACGTGAAACACATACCGGGATGGATTTTTAGTTTGAGTGTACTTTGAGATTACTTTGAGGTTGAGCTTGAGATGACTTGAGTTGACCATTAGAGTGAGAGACTTGAGGTTTAGAGATTGAGTATTGACAGGTTGAGCTTGAGATGACTTGAGTTGACCGTTAGAGTGAGAGACTTGAGGTTTAGAGATTGAGTACTGACTTTGATTGAGACTTTGAGATTTGACCATGATGGAGGCTTTAGGCTTAGATCCAAGAACCTTGAGCACTTTACTTCAAGTATTGACTGAATCCCAAAGGATTTCCACAAATAGTGATGGAGTGATGAGAGCCCTAGAGGCAATCTCGAAAGAGTGTGGATTCTTTAATGGCCGAGATTGAACCAAGTTCTTGCAAATCTATGATACTAAAATGGACCTCTATGGTGTGAGTGCTTCTATGAAGCTTAGTGAATTTGCAAGGATGGTAATGCCTAGTGTCAAACCTAGCATTTATGCTCTTCAAGAGCGATCCCACACATGGAGTGAATTTCATAATCTACTTCGAGAAGAGTGTTACCTATAGGACTTGGCCATGCCCACACGAAATGAATTTAGAGAGTGGGTGGCTACTCCAAATAAAGGCCTTGAGGTGATCGAGCTACTTTGAGAGTTTGAAGAGCAATTTGATCAATTGAGCCATAATGACCAAGATGCTTTGGAATATGAGAAAGTAGAGCTCTTCATTAAGAGTGTTGACTCTGATATGGCCTTAGAGCTAGGTGACATGTTAGAAGACTTGAGTGAGCCTTTAGGATTGACCAAAGAATGGAGTAGAGTGCATAAGGCCATAGCAATGCTCTTGAGACGTAAGAGATGGAGGTCATATGTAGAACAAGATAGAGCTGAGGATACTCAAAGTTTCCCAATGCCTACTACAAGACTTTTAGTTTATCTGAATGAGATTATGAAGAGAGAAAATGAACATGGAGATAGCCTTGTATCCCTTAATGAATTTCATCCATCGAGAGTTGATTCAGAGTATACAAGAGTCGAGGATGAGAAGATAAGACAGGAGTTGAGTGAGGACTTGCATGAAGAAATCATTTCCATTTCTAGAAATGAAGAGACTAGTAAAGATGATGAAAAATTAGAAAGTGAGTTTGATGATGTGGTTTTAGTATCATGCATCAAATTAATAGATATGATGAGAAAGAGCAAGGGGTTGAGTTGATTGAAGAGCAAAAGGATGTTTGGGAAGAAAATTCAAGTGTGTCATATGATGAGTCAAACTTGAGTGATGTTAGAGTCTTAGTGACTTGTGTTTTGAAGAAGTTAGTGAAGCAGGTGTCAAGGCTTTCCATAAAGAGGAAGATGGGGCACGGGTCACGGATTCTTCACGAGTAAAGGATATTCTCACTAGTACTCCTCAGGAAGTAGGAGGGGGTGAGAGAGATGAGGTTGATCTAGAGAAGAATAAAAATCTTGATGAATTTTCTACCGAGCATAATCTTTTGCATGATTCTAGTGACACTGAAGGTGAGAGCTTTCTTGATTATGAAGATATGGATTTCCTTTGCATTGAAGGAGAACTAGTTTGGGATCATGACAAAGATAGTGATGCAGAGTTCCTGGATAGATTCGGAAAGAAGCAGATCTCATAATCTCTGGAACTCGGGTAGAAGGAAACAGTCTCACTAAAGATTGCAAAGAGGAATATGGAACATTGTCTGAATTGGGTGAACACTTCCATTTGGAATGGGATTCAAATGATTCAATTGAAGAACCCCATTCTAATAAAGATGGGAATATAAAAAAAGATGATGAGTCCTTCAAATGAGTTCAAATGAGTTCAAACATGAAATAGAAGAAAATACATGTCTGCAAGAAACTTCAAATAATGAAACAAACATGATGAGTCCTTCAAATGAGTTCAAACATGAAATAGAAGAAAATACATGTCTGCAAGAAACTTCAGATAATGAAACAAACATGTTCTTGAGAGCTTCATAAACACATCTTTTTGCTTCCGATATGATGAACTCGGAAGAACCATGAATGAAGAAGCCTATGTCCAAGCAATCGATGCTTGGATTTCTAAATTTTCCAAGAGCTATATATTCCAGACAAGCGCCCAAGAGATAGACAAGCAAATAAGGTGGCTTGTGTACAAATCTCCCATATTTATGAATGTGACTCTGATCGATGCGATTCAAAGATGGTTATTGTTTAAACTAATTTTTTAAAGAAAACCTAGACATGAGGATGTATTGGGAAGGAAGCCCTAGAATCTGTGAACGTAAATTTTGTAAATTTAAATATGTAAATACTTAATAATTATGTTTTGATTTTCTTGAGATGGATGAAAACAAATATTCAAAAGTAAATTTTGTAAATATAAGTATGTTTTGATTTTTTTTTTTGAGAAAGAAAATGCATCCACTATTCAAGAAAATGATTTATTTTTTTTTCAAATAATATTTTTGAATATGATACTACTGATGTGTTTTCTGAGTTTGTGAGAACAGGTGTTGATATGGAGCTAATTGAAGATCTAGAGTTTTGATGGATTGTACAGGATGCAACCGCTTTGGAATTGTGTGTTTATGTTTTACTGCAAATGGTTTTTTGAAGTTCTTTCATGGATTGCATGTGTACACATGAATATTTTGATTTGATATTTCTTATCACGTGTTTAGTATTTTAATGCAAGAGAAGATCGAAGGAAGGCAATGGAAATGAGAAATGAAGTGAAGATCAAAAAAGCCTTGTCTTTTTTCTTAGTTCTCTTGTTAGCCAAAATCTTTTTTTTGCACCCATTTTTGAGATGCATTGCACACCAAATACGCATGTACAAATGTGTAGAAAGCACGTTTTTTTTTAACCAATAGAAGCATGTCCATCTGCACATTAGATAAATAGGTAAACACCATTCAAAAGTTAATAAATCAAGTTTTGAGAGACTAGAGAGAGCGTAGTTCTGAATAAAGAAGAGAGATAGCATATGTGAGAGAGTGGAATTGTGAGTATTGAAAGTTTCCTTGCTTAGATACCATAATACCTTGATTTTTCACACCCTCTTGTTTCCCTTCATGCACCTAACACATGCATAAATGAAATGTAAAGAGCATGAGTATTTCTAATTCCCATAGGTGCACTCTCATAAGCACAAAAAAACTGATATGTAAAATTGATTTGAGAAGAGTTGTGAGTGAAAAAGAAAGGAGTTGAGAGTGATGTCAAGAGTGATTGCATTTGAGAGTAGAGCTATGAGTGGAGAATAATTGCTTCCTGATTTGCACCATCATTGAGAATGGTTGCACCTAGAATACACATGATTGAAAATGTAAGTGCACATGTGCTTTCAAATTGATAGATGCACATCCAAATGCACGTTAAATAAGTTGTAAATACATCAAGAAAATTTGAGCTTTAGAATGAGCAAGAAGCCTCATCATCGAACGCCATATACCTCTCTTATTGCACCATTATGTTTTTATGCACTTAGTGTATGCATATATAGGGCCTATTACATGGCCGTGCATAGACACAAGTGATTCTGTATACCCATGCACATGATTTTGCTCATACTTTGGATTTTTCATAGACTAACAGATACAGAGCTTGGTGGTGGTGTGTTTGGAGGCCACACAGGTTTGGAGGTGGTGGATGTTGTGGAGATCGCTTCTCCATGAAGGCATTATCACGTCAACTACCGTTGAGCATATGGGAGATGAAGCTCTTTACATGTTGTTCCATCTGATGCAGTCAAAAGATTTGAAACCATATGAGAAGAAGATGTTGTTACATCAATAGCTCTCATTAATATGTATGATAAAGTGTTGTTTCGGTTACAAATCTGTGATGTAACCCTATGAAACACTATGATCGCACTATATGTCAAGCATGAGAAGGGGCATAATCCATTGGGTCTCTAATATAAAATATTATGAGAACGTTTTTGTTTTGTTTCTTTAGAAAGAAAAACAAATGGCATCATACGTGAAGAAAACAGGCAAAAGACATGCCTAAAGGAGGAAAAAAGGCGGTCATTAGCAAAAAAGGTTATGCCACATGAGGGGACTCAAAAAGAGGAGGTGTCGCATGGAGAACGGAGGGGGAATAAGGAAGTTTTCTCTTCCTTGATTTTGAATGGGGAAGCACTAAAGAATTCTCTGATTATGATTGGTAGGGTAATATTGTGGCTCAGGGGAGGTTTCGCTTCCAATGGCTAATTCTGAAGATGTGTTTGGTGAGGGCTCCAACCATGATTTATGTTGAAGAATTATGTCACGCACCTAATCGAGGTGGACCCTCCTGAAGATTACTAAGAGCGATGAAGCGGACTACTACAGCACCGTGGCTTGATGGAGAAAATCTATATGAATTGAAGTTTACAAGACACAACACCTTTGGTAAAGGTATATAATAAATATTTCTCATTTGACGCAAGATCATGTGAATTCCATAACACCCTAAGTTGTGATCGATTCATTGGTTTGTGCATAGAATATATCTTACAAAAGGTCGATATATATGCTTTGATGTTGTTGTGGACAACACAAATCTATTGACTTTCTTGGCACTGTGTGTGCACCCCTGTAAGTGCTGAATAGTGCTAAGTTAGGAAGCAACCATAGTGCATCTAGAATCTCTTAGACCTTTGTATAATCTAATCATTTTAGTTTTCTAATCTCATTTGTATAGTCAAGTGAGCACAATTACTTGAGAAGAAATATACAAAAAAGATACAAAATAATCCTTGTTCTTCTCTTCCGTAAGGAGATTTACTAAAGTCAAATAGAAAAATATAATCACTTGTTTATTTCAACATGAAGGATAAAAGTCTCTACTCGTTTCTTCTCTCATAATTTCATTAGCAAAGAGTGAAAGTAAAAATCTTTTCTTAGAGAACTCAGACATTAAATAAAGAAAACATGAGAAAGATTTTACCAATGTCCTTTCCATATACCAAAATTTATTCTATCTGTAGTTGAGTGTTCTTTCCAAAAAACTCAATTTGTGTCATAACGATTCATCTCTTGTTTGTCTAATGATTTAGTTGAGATCTTACTCCTATCCATAAGTTTCACGTGAACATAAAAACATAATTTCAACCAAGCATGCTGAAGATTCATAAAGAAATGAAAAAATTCCTAGAGAGTTAATGAAATTATCAAACACTTCTTGTTTCATTAAACTAGTAGAAAGAAAACCCGTTAGCACATGTGCTCACAAAACATCAAAAGAAGATCTGTATGTTCCATTACTTTCAAAGTATTAAATGAGTAGTTCGTTTCTTATACAGATATTTATTCTAGCCTAGCACTTTTAATGAGCAAAATTTAGGTAGAGATTTGTTTGTTTAGATCGTGCATAACAACACCAAGCCGGGAATGTTGATCCAATTCTAATGCATTAGCAAATCCAAAAGCTTATGAGTATAGGGGAAATCAATGATAGGCTTAAAATTCCACCTTCAAGAAAAAATCTTACATTCTAATCATTCAGAATTTATCAGCTAGGCTTACCTTAGATGAGAGTTTTATCTGATTAATCTTCTTCTTCAAAATAACGGTAACCTTTTGCAAAGTTTTACTATGCCACTCTTTGTTCTCCAACCCATAGTGATGCTAATGTTTTTCGAATTTTTGTGAGCTCTTGATGATAGATCCATTGATATTGAGAGAATGCATGTGAGCCTTTATCACGAGTCAATTTCAGATACAACATCAACATGTGTCAAGTTCTACTATAGCTCCTCAAACAGGAGGTTGAGGATATCTTATGGCTCTAGCTCATACCGTCTTCAATTTCCACATTCGTACGAGGTGATTATAGCATGCTGCATTTCAATGATAGCTTGAGTTCCCTCCTAGCATGAAAGCACATTTCAACGTCTTCCTTTGTGTTCATTAAGAAGAAAACAAGTGTTCTCTTTATTTTGGTAAGTTGCAGAGTTGATGAATTATCTCCACTTTTCCTTTCTCCATAGTAGCCACCATAGAGCATCAAATTGATGTTGGAATATGAAAAGGGAATCAATACGGAAGATCAACTGTTGGATACTCCTCAAGAAGTATGAAGCAACAACAACTATAAGATATGCAAGGTATCCCAAATGACATGATGTTGTTGTTTGCATGGACCATGATTTGATGTTCCCACTAATCTTTCTGATAGTTGGTGTTTATATATCATGTTGAATATCTCCCTTTCTTTGTTACTAATTTTGAGAGTAGAGCAGTCATAAGTGATGCCTCTTCTAGTCCCTTCTTATCTCATCACAACAAAGACTCTTCGTTTTGAAGCAATTCTTGAGTATCTGCAAGAAAAATTTCCTTCCTGGCCATGCCCTTCTAGTTTTTCCTCCTTTTTTTCCAATGATGAGGACATCGGATACTTACAAAGCAAGCGATCCCTCTGCCACCAAATGTGCTACCACCTTTTTTCCTAGATGAGCCTCTTGAAGCTCTACACACTGACAAACTTGCTATCTCCTTCCACTTTCCTCTTGTAGCCACAATGAGTACCTTGAATTCATTTGCATATACTCCTCTTATATTTTCCTAGCAACACTTATTTATTGTGTTAATGTGTACGAATACAACATCATGTGTTTTTTGGCCCCATAGGCCTTGAGAACACAAGTAGATACTCCTTTATCCAATTCTAGCCCCTGCTCCCTTGCTCATGCTACGTATGATGCATAGAAATCCATGTAGTTGAAACCTTCATGGTGGTCTGTAATGGAGAGCTCTAGCAAATCAACACATGGACTATGGAGGGAAATCAAAAATCAACTTCAAATGCCTCCAAACACTAATAAACCAGAATCTTGAATCTCCTTCTATATGTCTAGGATGGGAGGGCTCGAGCATTCTACCTCAGACTACATAGAGTGCGCATAAGCAAGTTATACTCAATGTTCATTGTATCTTTTGCAATAAAGAGGTACTTGTAGTTTGAATCATGTCCTCAAAAGACATCATAGAGTGATAGCTGCAATGGTACTAAAGTACACATCATGCTGAAAATAACGTGTTATTGAAAACAAGATATAGAAGATCTTAAAATGGAGCAGCCTCTGTTGAATCATAGCTCATTAAACAAGAGCATTTTCTTATGTCAGTATTTTTATCTATGTGTAGACTTTGGCACTCATGACTTTTCAATAAGGTTGGAATTTTGCACCATTACAACCTTCTCTGTGTGGATTTGCACCATTAGGACCTTCTGTGTGCAGATTTGCACCATTAGGACCTTCTGTGTGTGGAAGTACTGGAGTCTGAGTTACAGGTGCTAGGCTCACAAACGAGCCCATTCCAATATTTGACAATCTAGTCTAAAAGATCAAAGCTGTATTGCCTAGCTTGTTTGATGCACTCCAAGATAATGCACATTTGCAGAAGAGCTATAGCCATAACTAGAACCATGTGTAGTTCACTGAATATTGGGATATGCAAAGCGCGTTGTAGTTGATAAATCAAATCGAGTTGAAGGTTTAGTTCCAAGAGCTTTGACACATTTAAGATGCTTTCTCGAATCGCTAACTTACCCCAAAAGAGAAGAATGATGATGTGTTTACACACATATGGGATACATTGAGTTGTTGCATCAATGAGATCCACTTATTCATGTGCTTATTTTTATCTGTCTGCTTCAACCAAAGGGCTCTCGGAATAATGAGCTATGCCCTGTTTATTTAGTAAACAGCCCAACGGAAAATAACAAGACTATAAACATCAATAACCGATGATGTAGGAGTGCTTTTGGTGACATTGATTGAAAATCAGTGTGGAGTACTCCTTACATAGTCCATGACTTTATTGATGCTTCTAACTGCCATCTGGTCTTCTTGCCCATCCACGTGAGAGCATAGAAAAAAATTTCTCTTCTTCTTGATACTATCTTTATCATGAGCTGCTTCTTAACCACACATCAGCAGATCCACTCCAACCATAGCTTAATGTATGCATCAACCCCAACAACAATAGAATATGAGCATAGCTATGATCCAAAAGCTTTAGACAATAGCATGACCAGTCTCTCCATGAGTATCCCTACTACCAGCTACTCTACAGGGGGAGATTGTACCCAATCTTTTGTTTAGTCTCTTCTCTCTTTCTATTCTATTTATGCTTTTGTGACATCTCATTTCTATAGTATCCTCTATGTATGTGTGTCTTCAAGATCCGATCAACAATTGATCGGTTTACTAAATAAACATATTTTATTCCTTGTAAGAAAACTCTTTCTGCACCTCAAGCTACTAACTTATTTATTAAATGTATTTTTCCACATCATGATTTTCCAAAATTTATTCTTTTAAATGAAGATGCTTGTTTCTGTTATCTTTTTTGGGCTGCATTAAGTTAAAATTTAGTTTCCAAGATAGACAAAGCATATATAGGATTCAAAGATATTGAAAGATATCAAGTAATTAGAAAAAGAGATGATGAGGAACCTGTTGTGCCCTCTATGAAGAGTCTAGAAGTAAGGAAGGCATGTGTAGATGACACAATAACAAGAAGTGACCCAGGACCAAAAAGATTGGGAGGATGCATAGTTCACTACAAGGATTAACATATTACTTACATGGCTAATCATTTCGCAAACATGAACAAGCTAATAGAAGATGTTGAAAATTTTTGTTTTTAAGATGCAATAAGAAATGTACATTTGGAGAAATCTATGTAGGAGGTAATGGTTGCAGTTTATGGAGATGAAAATATAGAAGTTGAATTAATTTCTATAAGGAAATAAAGTTACAGGTTGCTAGCGGATTTTGAAGATAGAACATAATGTTGATGATAGCATAACATGGTATAAAGGATGATTGTTCACAAAAGGATATGTTCAAAAGAGGTAAAGCAACTCCTTATACAAGAAGAAGGCATGAAGGATATTGATGCAATGTGTTACTTTTAGGGCATTGAGTTTATACATACAAAAATAGGTGTATGGCTTTCCCAAAGGAAGTATGTCTTGAGTGTGTTGTAAAAGTATGGTATGGTGGATTCTAACCAAATTTCAATGCCAGCAGATTAGATTTTGAATTTGTGTATTACATGAAGTGAAGCTAGAAAATGCTACTTTTTATAGAAAAACTATGGGTAGTTTGACACATCTAAAATGAAAAGCCATCAACATTGTTTAAGACAATACGTTTATTTCTAATCCCTTGTGAGTTAATCCTTTTTATAGGGATGTGATAATCCTTATTCTATTCTCTCGTCGCATAGTTCTGAAAATTGGATGCCTTCTATGCAATCAGAACATGATGTTATTATGAAGAATGGTACTTGGCCATTGACACTAAAATTGGATGATAAGGCCATTGAATAATACGTATAAAATTGGATGATAAGGCCATTGAATAATACGTATAAAATTGGATGGTAAGGTTTTTCAACGTATCATCCATTGCCTAATAAAGATTCTGTCTTAATCAAGATGTAAAAACAAGGCATGTATAAGCTCAAAACATGTGTATGTACGTAAAGAAACAATGTATGAATAATATTTCCAGCATCCAACACGTGAAGAGCATTCCCACCATCCAACACGAGAAGCTCGATGTGCCTTCGGAGGTCACTTTCTTGCTACGAAAAACACGCGCGCGCGCACACGCAAACTTTCTCTTTCTTGCTCTCACACAATATTTCTCTTTCCTTTTTAAGCCATGTTGACTCCGACATAGCTAGATAGGTAGATAGATAGATAGATAGATAGCGCGCATGCAATTATATTACTCCTTTGAACTTGTGAGTCCCAAGAAACTTCCTTTAAAGCAGCCACTTGCTCTTTTTCTCCTTTTCTTCTTTTACAAAAAAGAAGTTCGATTTCCATGGACTTGAATGTATTGAAAGAAGATATTGTACTTTAGAATGAAAGAGAAAGTACAATGGGAACCTCCCTATCTTGTTAAAAGTCAAGCTTCAAGCTAAAAATTCGTGGGGAATCTTTTATGGACATGTGGAGCAATCAAAGGAAGCCAAAAGCCACGAGATTCCATCAAGAAAAGTCACTCAACCACTCCCCAAGTCATCTCAACTAATTCCTCCAAGTTAGGAGGCTGATTTGGAAAGGTAGTTCCTAGATTTTAGGGGCACACCTCTCACTATAAAAGGAGCATGTATCCCGACTTCTTTTTGGCCATCTTCTTGGAGTTTTAGCTCATGTAAAGTGAGCACTAAGTGCTGGAGTTGTGATAAGCAAGCCCCTTGCTTAAGCAACCCCCTTGCTTGCTTGTTTGTTTTCTTTTAGTAGGCATATCTATGTGTGTGCGCATGCAGTGTTGCAACTCTCTACCCCTGAGTTGTTAGCATTGGTTCTCCCTCATATGGTATCCATTTGATGTAATTCTTGTCTCATTGGATAGCTATAAGAGTCTATTTTATGCTTACCAATTCTCTGGAGCATTCTCTGAGTAAGCTGGGAGCAACATTCATTTTAGTGAAGTTGTGTGATTGATATCTCTCTCTTTGTGTAGGCTCTGTTGGAAATATTTTGCTCTCTGTTGTAAGGGCTGGTTCTCCTTATCTATGTATCCATTTGCTATGATTTTGGTGTCATTGGGTAGCTATTAGAGTCCTCTAAAGTTGACATAAGTTTGAGATTCATTCTCTGTATAATCTCTGAGAAGAAATTGCTGGAGTGAAGTGAGGTCTCTGCTTGACTAGCAGTTGTGAGCATTCAACTAGCTCATGTTGTAGACATTGTTTCTCTTTGTGTAAGCATCCATTTCAAGTGAAATTTGTTTTGTTGGAAAGCCCTTGGTGTCTACTACAGGTCTACAAAAGCTCACTGGAGTTCTCTGCATAAGCTCTGAGTAAGAGCATTTTTGGTGTGCAGAGGTCAAAGAAGGATACCTGTGGAGGTCATTCGCGCTTCATCGTTGCTTAGGGGTTGAGATACTTCCCCCATCAGTGGTATCAGAGCATTTGGGCATCTTGGAGGTATCACATACAAGCAAGAAGACATCTTGGAGTTGGTGGTTGAAGAGTTGCATCAACAAAAGCTTCTTGGAGGTAGCTCACATCAAGGGGGAGCTATTCTACTCAAATTTGCAAGAGCACAAGGTGTCCATCTAAGGAAAGCTTTGGATTGAGGTAACCTCAGAGCCTCATTTTCATTTTACACACATTGGAGCATTAGCCAAGGGCTAGGTCAAGTATCAAAGACTAGATATGGGAGACTTCAACACTCAAATTGAAAAGCTAGACAAAGGTAACTATCAACCATGGAGATTTAGGGTCTCCAACTATCTTATGGGCAAGGGCCTTTGGGGGTTGATTAGTGGAAGTGAACCAAGAGCTAGGTTGGATGAGAATCCAACCAATGACCAGAGAAGGGCCTTTAGGGAATGGAATGAAAGAGACAAGAGGGCTATCTTTATTCTTTCCCAACACATTAGCAATAGCATGATCGGCCATATCCAAGACCTGGATTCAAGCATGAAGGTATGGGAGACACTTGAAAGGCTTTATTCAACAAGCACCAAAGCAAGGAAGCTCCAACTCAAGAATGAGCTCAACAACCTTAGGAAGAGCTCAGGGAGTAGCATAAATGACTACATACTTAAGGTCAAGGAGTTATCAGATGCATTGGGATCCATTGGAAGCCACGTAGACGATGACGATCTTGTGGCTTATACTCTCAATGGTTTGAGAGATGATGAGAAGTGGAAACCCTTTACCACTTCAGTTTATGTAAGGGATAATCTTCCCGATTTTGAGCAATTGGTTGCTCTCATGGTCACCGAAGAAATTAACATAGGTGGAAGTTCAACTAAAAGCAAAGATGCACAAGTTTTCTATGCAGGTAATCAAAGGGGCAAAGGAAGACAAGGACAAGGAAGGGGCAAAGGAAGGTTTGGAGGAAGGCAAGGCCACTCAAGAAATCAAGGACATGACCAAGGCACCTCATCACAAAGAGGGAGAGGAAGATCAAGAGGAAGAGGAGGACGACATCAACAAAACAGGAATCAAGATGGCGAAGGATGTTACATATGTGGCAAGTTTGGCCACTATGCTAGAGATTGCTACCAAGGAGGAAACCAAAGGAACTATAATCAAGGTTCTTCATACAAAGGCCAAGGTAATTATGCTTCTACAAGTTCAGAAAATGACAATCTCTTGATGATGCACATGAATGGGAATTCAAGCAAAGTAGATAACACTTGGTATATTGATAGTGGATGTAGCAACCATATGAGTTGCAATGCTTCTTGATTTACTAATCTACATGTTCCCAAAGGTAAAGGACATGTAGAAATAGGTGATGATACAGCCCATGAGATCTCCCATGTTGGAGATGTAGCTTTGGATGACAAGGAGGAAGGAAGATGTCTCAAGGATGTCTTGCATGTACCTACCATCACAAAGAACTTGGTGTCCGTTGGGCAAATGGTTGAAAGAGGCTATCAAGTAAGGTTCAACAAAGGTGGATGCTTTGTGGAGAACCCTAAGCAAGGTTACAAGGTCATAGCAAGAGGAAAGAAGCAAGGGAGACTCTTCACTTTGGAGGTAAATTCTCATTCTACTCAACATGTCTACTTCACATATGGAAACAAGAGGATTTCGGAGTTGGACTTGTGGCACAAGAGGATAGGTCACATCAACATACAAAGAATGAAGGAAATGCAATTCAAGAGGCTGGTTGAAGGTCTTCCCAACTTCCAAGGACAAGGTATGAAGCATTTATGTGAATCTTGTCAACTAGGGAAGCAAGCGAGACTTCCATTCAAGAAGAGTGGCTACATAAGCCAACATCCATTGGAGTTGATACATACAGATGTGTGGGGGCCAACGAAAGAGCAATCCATTGGAGGTAACAATGAAGGCCTTGTTTTGTTTGTTTCGTAAATGTGTTTGCTTTCATGAATCATTCCTGCAATGTCGCCTACGTGCCACGCTGTTTTTTTTTTTTTGAGAGTACAATGAATTGGAAAGACACACACACACACCGAACTTCGTAAGGTAGAGCTACTCATCTTGGAGAACTCTGAAGCATCCAGCCCTAGGTGACATTCGAACCCTGGCCATCTACCTAGGAGTAGAAGACACATCCATTAAACCACGGCCACTGTTAAGCAAGTCGTTTCATGCATTTTTTTTTATTTCTGTTCGCTCCTGTCATGCCCAGCTCATATGAGTATCTCACTTCTTTGTAATCAAGAAATTCCATCGCTTTATATTTGTAATCAAGAAATGCCATCACTTCCCGAGACATGCTCTTCAGAACCCTATTACGTGCGTATTATCAACAGAAATCTTGAGGGCCCTAAAGAACGCAACAATAACTATCCTCGAGCGTAGTTTTTAGTTCGCTTGCGTCATGACGGAGGAGAGATTTTAAAATGACACGAGGATTTGAATGATCTCGCCCGAGTACAGAACCAGACGCAGAAATAGCTTTATATCAGGAGTATCTATGATTCAGACCATGGAAGTTCATTTCTAGTTGTTGTCCTTTATGATGTTTGTGTTATTTATTTTTTCAAAAGAAAGTTCACCCGCGGCCTTCTATGTACGTCTTTATTTATCTCACCCGCTTTTCACTCTCATAGAAAACATGGACGATAATATTTTTTGTCTTTACTCATACGTACGATACTTAAGTACTTACCTTACAAGGTAAAGCTCTTCAAAGGATGTGTAAGCATTAGCAGGACATGATAAATCCTTTAAGTCTGTCTTTTGTGGGGTAATGAAAATAATATATCATTGATGGAGAACCAAGCCCTCTGCTCGATATTCTAACATTTATGTGTTCAATATTCTTTGTATGATTAGTGAATACATTTCCATGTAAGCAATACTATTATTATTATTCATGCTAACACATATTCTTAATAAGTCAGTTCATGCAATAATATGCTGTCTCGCATTTCGAATGTTATCTATTTTAATGGAACAAACATCTTCTCAAGAGAAAAGATATGGAGGAGAGCTCTAACACACTCTCATACAGAAACAGAGGAGTACACTCAGATTGAGGCAAGGAAGACCGATCTTCTTCTACTTCTTCTGGTACATAAAGAGAATATACCCTAATGTTTGTGAATGAGTGAGTTGGCAAGAGACAAATATGCCATCACTCTTGATAGATAAATTTGGTGAAGCCCACCAAAACCATCCCTCACATATATAAGTGTAATTACTATACATGCTAGAGAAATGAAAATGGTATGTGTCATCCATGATCATCACATGTTGAGCTTGATATTTCAACCTCCCTCTTGAGCCTAACATCATGTCTTGTAATCCAAGCATCTTTCAAGAATTCTTTAGCTTCGCTGATATAAGTGTTTTAGCAAAAATAATAGCAACGTCATCATCTATCCTCACTTAACTAAGAGGAATACCACTTGCTTATACCTTTTCCTTCATTAAGTGATAATTCACTTGAATATTCTTTGTTCTAGCATAAGAAGAAAAATTTTATATTAATTATTTGTTCCTAAAACTATCATAATAAATTATGATAGGCTTCTGCACCTCACACCTAAATCTCCAAGTAACATCTCTAGAAATCATATCTCATGTTCTACCATCACAATACCTCTATATTCATCCTCTAAGCTCAACAAAAAAACATTCGCTTGCTTGTTATTGATCCGTATAACAACACTACCAAGTAGGAATAGAAAAGACACTACTACAACACTACCCCCCCCCTATTTGTATCAATGTATCCATTTTTTTTTAATGCTACACCAAGTCTAGAAAACAATGCCTAATGCAAAGTAGCAGTCGTATAAGGAAGAGTGTGTCTCAAAGCATCTAAATGTGGTTTCTTGGGAACCTTTATAAATTGACTTTCAAGTTCTAAGGTCTAGCTTGGATTACATCTTTTAATTGTGAGACGTGTCAAACTTCCCATAGTTTTCCTACTTGATTTGAAAGAATAAATTTTGTAAAACCATGATTTGGAAAAATACATTTAATAAATAAGTTAGTAGCTTGAGGTGTAGAAAGAGTTTTGTTAGAAAGAATAAAATATGTTTATTTACTAAGCCGATCAATTGCTGATCAGATCTTGGAGACACACATACACAAAGGATACTATAGAAATGAAATGTCACAAAAGCATAAATAGAATAGAAAGAGAAACGAGACTAAATAGAAGATTGGGTATAATCTCTCCCTGTAGAGTAGCTCGTAGTAGGGGTACTCATGGAGAGAATGGTCATGTTATATGTTTTATACGCTCTCACGTAGATGGGCAAGACGAACAGATGGAAGTTAGAAGCATCAATAAAGTCATGGAGTATGTAACGACTACTCCGCACTGATTGCCAATCAACGTCATCAGAAAGCACTTCTACATCATCGGTTATTGATGTTTAGAGTCTTGTTATTTTCTCTTGAGTTGTTTTCTAAATAAACAGAGCATAGGTCATTATTCCGAGAGCCCTTTGGTTGAAGCAAACGTAGATAAAAATAAGCACACGAATAAGTGGATCTCGTTGATGCAACAACTTAATGTCTCCCATATGTGTGTAAACTCATCATTATTCTTCTCTTTTGGGGTCACTTTGCTATTCGAGAAAGCATCTTAAATGTGTTAAAGCTCTTGGAACTAAACCTTCAACTTGATATGATTTATCAACTACAACAGACTCTGCATATCCCAATATTTAGTGAACTACACAAGATTCTAGTTATGACTATAGCTCTTGTGCAAATGTGCATTATCTTGGAGTGCATCAAACAAGCTATTTTCGATGAGGCCATACAACTTTGATCTTTTAAACTAGATTGTCAAATATTGGAATGGGCTCATCTGTGATCTTGGCAGCTGTAACTCAGACTCTAGTACTTCCACACACAGAAGGTCCTAATGGTGCAAATCTCTTCATATCTCATCTTCCCATAGAGTTTGTTGAACAAGACTTGATTATAAAATTCCAAACTTATGGAAAAGTCATGAGTGCCAAAGTCTACACATAGATAAAAATACCGGCTTAAGAAAATGCTTTTGTTTAATGAGCTATGATTCAACAGAGGCTGCTCTATTTCAAGATCTTCTATATGTTGTTTTCAATAACACGATATTTTCAGCGTGATGTGTACTTTACTACCATTGCAACTATCACTCTATGATTTCTTTTGAGGACATGATTCAGACGATAAGTACCTCTTCATTGCAAAAGGTACACTAAACATTGAGTATAGCTTGCTTATGGGCACTCTATGTAGTCTAGGAGGTAGAATGCTTGAGCGCTCCCATCTTAGATAGATAGAAGGAGATTCAAGATTCTGGTTTATTAGTATTTGGAGGCATTTGAAGTTTATTTTTGATTTCCCTCCATAGCCTATGTGTTGATTTGCTAGAGCTCTCCATTACACACAACCATGAAGGTTTCAACTACATGGATTTCTATGCACCATGGGTAGCATGAGCGAAAGACCAGGGCATAGAATCGGATAAAGGAGTATGTACTTGCGTTCTCAAGGCCTATGGGGCCAAAAAATCACATGATGTCGTATTCGTACACATTAATGCAATAAACAAGTGTTGCTAGGTAAATATAAGAGGAGTACATGCAAATGAATTCAGGGTACTTCTTGTGGCTACAAGAGGAAAGAGGAAGTAGATAGCAGGTTTGTTAGTGTGTAGAGCTTCAAGAGTCTTGTCTAGGAAAAAGGTGGTATTACATTTGGTGGTAGAAGGATCTCTTTCTTTGTCCGATGTCCTCATCATTAGAAAAAAAGGAGGAAAAACTAGAAGGGCATGGACAGGAAGAATTTTTTCTTGCAGATGCTCAAAAATTGCTTCAAAACCAAGAGTTTTTGTTGTGATGAGATGAGAAGGACTATAAGAGGCATCATTTATGACTACTCTACTCTCAAACTTAGTAACGAAGAAAGGGAGATATTCAACATGATATGACTTGATATTGAAATCTTGGTCCGTGCAAACATCAACATCATGTCATATGGGATACCTCTCACATCTAATAGTTGTTGTTTCTTCATACTTCTTGATGGAGGATCCAATAGGTGATCTTCCATATTGATTCCCTTTTGATATTCCAACATCAATTTGATGTTCTATGGTGGCTACTATGCAGAAAGGCAGAGTAGAGATAATTCATCAACTCTGCAACTTACCAAAATAGAGAGCACACTTGTTTTCTTCTTAATGAACACAGAGGAAGGTGTTGAAAGATGCTTTCATGCTAGGAGAGAACCCAAGCTATCATTGAAATGCAGCATGCTATAATAACCTCGTAAGAATATGGAATTTGAAGACGGTATGAGCTGGAGCTATAAGATATCATCAACCTCCTGTTTGAGGAGCTATAGTAGAATTTGACACATGTTGATGCTGTATCTAAACTTGACTCATGATAAAGGCTCACATGCATTCTCTAAATATCAATGGATCTATCATCAGGAGCTCACTAAAATTCAGAAAACATTAGCATCACCATGGGTTGGAGAACAAACAGTGGCATAGTAAAACTTTGCAAAGGGGTATCGTTATTCTGAAGAAGAATATTAATCGGATAAGGCTCTCATCTAAGGTAAGCCTACCTGATGAATTCTGAATGATTAGAATGTAAGAGTTTTTCTTGAAGGTGAAATTTTAAGCCTATAATTGATTTCCCCTATACTCATAAGCTTTTGGATTTGCTAATGCATTAGAATTGGATCAACATTTCCGGCTTGGTGTTGTTATGCATGATCTAAAACAAAAAAAATCTCTACCTAAATTTTTCTCATTGAAAGTGCTAAGCTAGAATAAATATTTGTATAAGAAATAAACTACTGATTCAATACTTTGAAAGTAATGGAACATAAGAATTTTCTTTTGATGTTTTGTAAGCACATGTGCTAGCGGGTTTTCTTTCTACTAGTTTACTGAAACAAGAAGTGTTTGATAATTTCATTAACTCTCTAGGGAGTTTTTCATTTCTTGGTGAATCTTTAGCATGCTTGGTTGAAATTAGGTTTTTATGTTCATGTGAAACTTATGGATAGGAGTAAGATCTCAACTAAATCATTAGACAAACAAGAGATGAATAGTTATTTTATAAATTGGGTTTTTTGGAAAGAACACTCAACTACAGATACAATAAATTTTGCTATATAAAAAGGACACTCGTAAAATCGTTCTGATGTTTTCTTTCTTTAATGTGTGAGTCCTCTAAGAAAAGATTTTTACTTTCACTCTTTGCTAACGAAATTATGAGAGAAGAAACGAGTAGATACTTTTATCCTTCATGTTGAAATAGACAAGTGATTATATTTTTCTATTTAACTTTAGTAAATCTCCTTTCGGAAGAGAAGAACAAGGATTAGTTTCTTTTTTTTGTATATTCTTTCTCAAGTAATTGTGCTGACTTGATTATAAAAATGAGATTAGAAAAATAAAATGATTAGATTATACAAAGGTCTAAGAGATTCTAGTTGCACTATGTTTGCTTCCTAACGTAGCACTATTTAGTTCATCTCGAACAAAGAGGGTAGTTAAGTACCAATTTGGCACAAAAGTGGAAACTGACTTGCCCATCCAATCATTGTGTAACATCAAGGAAAATAGGGATCACAACAATATAAGACTCAAGCTATTATAAGTGTAGTTTGAAAATGGTTGAGTTTATGTGCATTCGTCCAAACACTATAATACTCATATTGTAGGAGCAAACTTTGAGTATAGCAAATAACCGAAACAAAAATTTATTAAGTTTGAAGTGGTAGAAGATGCACAATTAAAACTTAATTTCCTTTTTAATTATGTGCTTTATGAACTTCTTATTTAAATTCTAAGTTTCTGTTTATCCCTCCTTCCCACAAACTCTACGACAGTGCAACCTTGAAGTTTAGTGTCTTTGAAAAGCTCCTATTACTGCATCAATTTTGGTCTCTCCAAATTCGCATGCCCAATTCGTTTGTGCCAACTCTCGATGTTAGCAATAATAACTACACCTTTAACAAACATGATTGCATTCATTTTAACAATTTTCATATTCAAGGTGAGCATCCTATCCACTTTGTTCCTTTCGGTGATCCACCTTCCACTATGTTTGTAGTCATCTACACATAAACCATTAGCATTCAACGTGACTTCTAATGCCTACTCAACCATTTGTCTAACGAGAACTTGGTACTTTGTTATATTGGGAGCATGTTGTACATCAACAAGATGTTTTACCTTCCCAATCTCCATGAATAGTGCAATGTTTCTTGTATGCTTTATGGGATGTGATGAATCATACTTGGTTCAACAAACATACGAATTGGTAATTTTTGCAAGCCACTAAACCATTCTGCATGGTTGGTAATGAAATTTGAAGTTCCTATATCAACCTAGCATACGTTAATATTTTAATTTGAAATATGAGCAGATATTGTATTCATCATGTGATTTCAGACCATGAAAAAATTCTCTAAATCATCTACACTTGTGGATGCATATGTTTTGAGATGCTTTCTACTGTTTTGATTCCTCAACCTACAATCATGATCAAAGTGATGATTTTCACCATAATTCTAGCATCCCTTACTATTATTACGTGAATCACTTCTTTGGAAGTTTTTAAGAACTCTTTGACTCCCCTTGCCTCAAACCTCTAATCTACCTCCTACATTACTCTGTTGTTCAATTTGTTCTTGTTTATTGCTTGTCTTCCAATTTTGAAGCCTCTACCTTAGCCTCTTCTTTTGCAAAAGAAGAATACCTACTCCGATGTAGCATTTCATTGGGCCTTGAGTCTTCGCCAAGGTTCTTTTATTCTTAAGTTTTAATTTTGTGCGTTTGCGTTTATCTCTTACAATACAAAAAAGAATACTATTTCCAACCTTTTCAAGAGTTTCAACATCGTCTATGTGCCCAGTCATGCTATCGTCTATGGTAAGAGATAGCCAATACATTTCCTTCCTTTATCCATTATTCCACTTTTCATATGCTCTTAAAGGATCCGTTTTGGATTCCTCTCTACTTTCTCTTCTTCTTTCCCCTTTTTCTTCCCTTACATTCCTTCATTTCTTTCTTTCCTCTTCCCTCCTTCTTCTCTTCTACCTTCCATTCTTTCATTTCTCTCTTCTATTTTCTTTGTCTCTTCCATTCTTTCTTCTATCCTTTTTCTCTTTCCCTCTTCTCTTTCTTCAATGTTTCTTTTCTTTCTATTCTTCTCTTCTCTCTTTTGTTCCTCCATTTCCTCTTCAATTTTCCTTCTCTATTTCTTTCTTTCTTTATTATTTTCCTATCCTCTATTCCTTCTTTCTTTCTATCTATTTCCCTTGTCTTTTAAATTTCTTTTTCCTTATTTTTCCTTCTTTCCCTTCCTTATTTCTTCTCCCTTTTTCTCTTTATTTTCCTTTGTTTGTTTTTATTTCTTTTTCTTTGTTTATTTTTCATTTTTCATTTTCCTTCTTTATTCTATCGGCTCCTGGTTTCTCTCTCTCTCTCTCTCTCTCTCTCTCTCTCTCTCTCTCTCTCTCTCTCTCTCTCTCTCTCTCTCTCTCTCTCTCTCTTTGTCTCTCTGTCTCTCTCTGTCTCTCTCTCTCTCTCTCTCTCTCTCTCTCTCTCTCGCTCCCCCTCTCTCCCTCTCTCTTTCTCTCTCTCTCTCTCTCTCTCTCTCCCTCCATTCATGTGTCCATGATGCCTTCCACCGAATCTCTCTCTCTCTCTCTCTCTCTTTGTCTCTCTCTCTCTCTCTCTCTCTCTCTCTCTCTCTCTCTCTCTCTCTCCTCTTCTGACTTTTCTTGTGCATGCAATAGTCCTACCATCCTCTCCGTTAGCCAATGCTGCCATGTCGGATCCCTGATCTCTCTCTCTCTCTCTCTCTCTCTCTCTCTCTCTCTCTCTCTCTCTTCTAACACACAACATGAAAGTCCCCTCTCTCTATCTAAATCCACCTATGCCATGCCATCAACAACACCAACCGTTGTGAATCTCTCTCTCTCTCGCTGACCTTTGGCAGTCCACAGTGTGCAAGCACTTCTCTCTCTCTACACGGTGCTATAGCAGTGACACTGCTAACTCATCTCCATGATCTTCGGACCCACACAGCCCTTCAATGCTTTGCATTACTTCCCTCTAAAGGAATCCTCTCGACACCATCGGATCTGCCACGTGAAGATCCATGGCAATTGTCATGGCATACTAACTCTTGACATGATGCTGATTTGGTTGCAGAAGAGTCAATTTTTCCCTTGCAGGTGCAGAGTAATTGTAGCAGAAATTAGAATCTTCAGGGTTGATTATTGAAATTCTCTCTCCTTTGAGATTTCCATAATAAGCACCTCCAAATCTTCCTGTTCTACTATGATGAAAGCACTCTAATGGTTCAAGTTTTTTTTACAAATCAATTCAAGCGACCCAATAGAGGAGGTGCATTCTCCTCATAACCACAAAACTCATACATGACTAAAAGTGCACCTCCATCTCAGGGCGTCGTGGAAGTATGAACAAGGAAGTAACAAGGGAATGAACAAGTAAGGACAAGGAGCATACCTGGAAGAGAGATCGTCAAAGAAGCTCCATGGGGAGAAACAAATGATGCCTAGAAACCTATTTATAGGTTCCCCCTCTCTAGGACTTCTCTAGAATCTTCTAACCTCCTTACTTAACTTTCTAGTTCCAGAATCCTCTTGCATGGTCATTTACTATTTTTTTTTCTTTTTATTTTTCCTTGACTAAGGTTTGAGTTTCACACTATATGTAAATGATTAATTAATCTAAGGGTTTGGATTTAGGATAAAAGCCAATTTCAAAGGTCTAAGTTAGGGTTTTTTGGTCGGGAAAACTACGGGTTTGCCTACAATTAACTCAAGCACATCAATTGAAGGTTTTATTTACAATTACAGGCAAAAATCCTAGGGTTCTCTTAGGGTTGATGCTCGATTTATATGGGATAAACTCACATTTTTAGGAGTTTTTAAGGGTCAAACCTAGGGTTTGACCCTTAAAAATATCAGACAAAACCCATAAATCAAGGAACTTTGAAAAAAAATCAATGTACACTGAGGTATTTCATGTCGACAGCGCTATCATAGAGTTCATGGGAAGGAGGGACAAAGAGAAACTTAGAATTGAAATGGGAAGTTCGTAAAGCACATAAGTAAGAAGGAAATTAAAGTTTAATTGTGCATCTCTTACCACTTCAAACTTAATAAAGCTTTGTTTCGGTGATATACTATACTCAAAGTTTGCTCCTAAAATATGAGTATTATAGTGTTTGGACGAATGCACATGAGCTGAAGAATTGTCAGACCACACTTATCATAGCTTGATTCTTATCAAGTCCTAGTCTTTCATAGTATTGAGGACTATTTAGACATAACCAAATAAACATAAGAAGGTACATTACATATAAAAGGTCATGTTATTTTCTAGTAGTAACTTGCACAAATTTCATCAAGAGTTTTATGATTTTGTGTAGCGTCGATATACTTGCCATTGGTTAAAACATTAGGGCGAAAAACGGCCGAAAAGGGGCTGTTTGCTAATCAGAGATTAAGGAAATTGACAAATAGAGTCTTTCCACGTGTACAAGAATATAACATTGTTGTCTCTTTTAACCGTATAAAGAAATTCTTTTTTTAAGAGAATATGATCTAAAAGCGCCGCGAAAGTGATGAAGATTCTTGTATTCAGTGTACAATTTCTTGGTTTGATGCAAAAAAAGATATTTTTGCACATCACACAATGCAGATCTTTAAAGTTCCAAGAAGGAAATGATTTTTGAAGATACGAAATATTTTTGGGTTCACGAAATTCCATGGTCATTCGGCGACAGGGTTTACATCAAATCAAAAGTTTCCACGTGTACAAAGCCCTTTTATCTATAAATGTTGGCAAAGTTTGTGAATGTCGGTTTCTCGCTTTGAGCATTCTTCTTCTTCTCGATTCTAATGGCTTCTTCTTCTTGTCGTCCTTCCAATCGTGTAACCTCATGTGAGGTTTACAACAGAAGAGAGGATTCTTTATGGAAACCTCTTTCTGTGAAGTTAAATGAATGAGTAACTATGCTTCCTAGCTATAGAGGTGCCCATAAAGTCAAGCATGCTAAAAGAGACGACACAAGAAACCATTGCAGGGGACTTATTCTTAGTTTCAAATTGAAGAGATGCGGTTGGTTTGCAAGAGTACAACACGTGTACAACGCTAAGGATCTTGTTCTGGAAAAGCATATGCAATTCCCTTTGTACTGTAAGTGAAGTTTTACAATGATCGTCTATCATTTCAGTTGGTTTTGTATAACAACATATATGTTTTTGTATTGCAGATATTTTTCCTTCCAATATTTTAGAGTGGCAACCTCTTGAATGTTTAACACGAACGTTCAGAGTTCTTCGTAAGGAATATGAAGAGCTTATGTATGCAGACAAATCCGCTCAAGTTTTCAATAGCACAGAGTTATTTGTCCATTTTGCATATTATCAGGTGCCATTAGGGAGGAGCTCTTATGGAAATCTTATACATTTGCCTAGTCCTTGCATCTCTTCATTAGATTGGGATGCTTCTGATCATTCAACAAAAGGTGGAAAAGAAAGCTTGGACTTTGGATAGCCTTGGACTCAGAGGAGAGCTGTCCAGAAGTACTGATTCATCCAGATTTTCAATCTAGAAAGATAATTGTCACTGCACATTGGAAATTCAAAAATGTAGGGGAGCTCTAGAATACCTTGATGAGGCATCATCACAATTCAAATTCTCAATTGATGATGCAATAGTTAACATTAGATTAGAGAAAAAACAGTATCTTGCATCAAGTTGCAACCCTTTAGATTGTAACAAGTCTCCTTCTTTAAGAAGCTTTTTTTCAAACTTCCATTGATTTTTCTTTGCAGAATGGTGACTAAGAATGTGACTGATTACATCACTTCAATTATGTCTTTTTATGGACTATATTCATATTGGCATTTTTTTGTTTAATTTCAAGATTCTGAGGAGGTTTCAATGGTGCAATGATTATACAGGAATTTGCATATGACAAAATGGAAAAGATTGGATGACACAACCGATACAAGCGATACGGCCCATCCGAAATTCTCCGATTGCCCATATCTTGCATCGGTCGTGTCATAAAAACTTCTCTATCCTCCTCACATTTAACTTTTCTGCAGGATGGTGACTAAGAATGTGAATGATTACATCACTTCAATTATGTCTTTTTATGGACTAGATTCATATTGGCATTTTTTGTTTAATTTCAAGATTTAATGAGGTTTCTATTGGGCAATGATTATAAAGGAACTTGCATGAGTAAAAATTCTAGGTGATTCAAGAATATAAACCAAGAAATTCTTACATAATATATCTCCCCTTTTAGAACCTTTTTCCATACTTCCATTGATTTTCTTTTGCAGGATGGTAACTAAGAATGTGACACATTACATCACTTCAATTATGGCTTTTTATGGACTATATTCTGATTGGCAATTTCTTTGTTTAATTTCAACATTTTGATGAGGTCTCAATGGTGCAATGATTATACAGGAACTTGCATATGAAAAAATGGATGGTATGAAAAAATGGAAAAGACTGGATGACACGACCGATACAAGCGATATGAGCCATCCGAAATTCTCCGATTGCCCCTATCGCTTGCATCGATCGTGTCATAGAAAATTCTCTATCCTCTTCACATTTAACTTTTCAACAAGAATAAAGCAAAAACCACACAAAATAGACATTTTGATGATAAGAACAATTCAATTTTGCTTGAACCATGCAATGAAGTCACTTTTTCTTAGTTCTCAAGAGGATCAATTCAACATTACATTACTCAAGGCATATAAATATATTACAATGTATCTATGTACATTTCATGAGTAATAAGCTTTGAATAGAAATATATTTAATCCTTCTTGAGCCTTTTGAATGAACTTGTCTCTAGCAAATCTCCTCTATATCTGAGGTACTCTTTTCTCCTGTAGACAATAATACTTTGAACATATGACACCCCTACAACCATTGCATAGCTTGAGTAACAAAGGAAGTAGCCTACCCTTGAAGCATTGAATCCTGGGGCATATCCAAAAATTCTTAATGCACCTGTTCTTTCAAGTAGAAAAACTCTGTATGCATTAAAGGGTATTGAAGTAAAACCCATGTATCTTGAAAGAGTCCTCAAGGAGAATAATGAAAAATCTACCTCTTCACTATACTGCTTATGAATAACACAAAATAATTTTGGATTCAGTTTTGGAAGATAGTGGATCACTGAATGAATATCCATCTTTGTCTTTCCTTTCTTCTCTATGGTTTTCCTTGTTCCCTTCCCCCTCCCAATGTAGTTGCCTTCATCCAATATAGATATCTGTGGAAAAAATTGAAAATCTAGGTCAGAAAAAGTAAACGATCTTTTAAAGTCATAGAAATAACTGGAAACAGAAGTAGAAACAAAGCATGAGATACGACCGATCCAAGCGATTAGGGTCATCAGAGAATATCCGATGGGCATAATCGCTTGCATCAGTCATGTTTGATTTATCATCCTTAACTTTATAGAAACATATAATTAATGTTGAAAATAATATTTATAAACACATTTAGTTGTTCTATATGGAGCATTCATTCATATAGCTATAAATATGATACTTGATTGGACACAACCAATTCAAGTGACTGGGCCCATCAAGGAAGCTTGGATGGTCCTAATCGCTTGAATTGGTTGTCTCCAAAGGAGGTCATCTTGAAGCTTAGATTGCATGTGAACTTTTGTATCTTATTATTGGTTAAGAAATTGGAGAGGATAATGCTACCATTGCGTCCGGAACGTGTCAAAACCCTAAGATTGACTGTCTATTTGCATGATTTCGATACCCAGAGGTCTTGATAAGCCTTTTTGTATTGATTTCCAGACACGACCGATGCAAGCGATTAGGCCCATCCAACATTTCCAGATGAGCCTAATCGCTTGCATTGGTCATGTCCTAGATTCATGCACAAATAGGCTCATCAAGACCTTTCCATATCAGAATCATACAAATAGACAGTCATTGATAAGCCTTTTTGTATTGATTTCCAGAAACGACCGATGCAAGCGATTAGGCCCATCCAACATTTCCAGATGAGCCTAATCGCTTGCATTGGTCATGTCCTAGATTCATGCACAAATAGGCTCATCAAGACCTTTCCATATGAGAATTTGCATGATTTCGATACCCAGAGGTCTTGATAAGCCTTTTTGTATTGATTTCCAGACACGACCGATGCAAGCGATTAGGCCCATCCAACATTTCCAGATGAGCCTAATCGCTTGCATTGGTCATGTCCTAGATTCATGCACAAATAGGCTCATCAAGACCTTTCCATATCAGAATCATACAAATAGAGAGTCAATCTTAGGGTTTTGGCATGTTCCTCCGGATGCAATGGTAGCATTAGGTTCTTGATTCCGAGCCAATAGTAAGATAGGGAAGTTCATGACCGATGCAAGCAAAATAAGCTAGTCAAAGGTAGGTCAAACGCGTGTAATCGCTTGTATCAGTCGTATCGGGTATGTAGCACAAGTATGCATGGGTGATGAAGAGAGAAATTCTATGAAGGTTGAAAACGTGAAATGGTGAACGGGACCCGTATTTATAGTCGAGAAGGACCGGGTAACGGTCACATGACGTGGACCAATAAGTGAGTGCCACGTGGCAAAAGACGTTGGGAATCACAACGGCTAGATGACGTGGCCCACTCGAATGATGCCACGTGGCATTGTAACGTTGGGATTCGCAACGGCTAGATGACATGGACCAATCACACATTGCCATGTGTCACCAACGGTCAAATCATCCCAGAGACCTATTTAAGCTCTTCTATTCACTTTTTTCATTTTTTGTGAAACTCCTTGCTACCATCAACTTACCGTTGTCTTCGCGTTTTTACATGCTTTTCAAAACTTTCCATAGACCACATTTTGTGTGAGGGTTTAGGGTCATCATGATCAATTATTTTACAACACGACCGATACAAGCGATTAAGGACATTCGAGGATTTCCCGATGACCCTAATCGCTTGTATCGGTCATGTTTCTTGAGTGCTTTGTGAAAGCTTTTTTAATTAGTTTTTCTGCGTTTAAAATTTGTTCCAAGCTTTTAAACTCTTTTTTGTGCAAGTTGGCTTATTTTGCTTGCATCGGTCATGAATTTCCCTATCTTACTATTGGCTCAGAATTTCAAGAAACTAATGATACCATTGCATCCGAAACGTGCCAAAACCCTAAGATTGACTGTCTATTTGCATGATTCTGATATTGAGAGGTCTTGATGAGCCTATTTGTGCATGAATGTAGGACACGACCAATGCAAGCGATTAGACTCATCTGAAAATGTTGGATGGGCCTAATCGCTTGCATCGGTCGTGTCTGGAAATCAATACAAAAAGGCTTATCGAGACCTCCGGGTATCAAAATCATGCAAATAGACAGTCAATCTTAGGGTTTTGGCACGTTCCGAACGCAATGGTTGCATTATTTTCTTAAAATTCTTAACCAATAATAAGATACAAAAGTTCGCATGCAATCTAAGCTTCAAGATGACCTCCTTTGGACATGACCAATTCAAGCAACTAGGACCAATGCAAGCGATTAGACCCATCCGATATTCTTTGATGACCCTAATCGCTTGGATTGGTCGTGTCTCATGCTTTGTTTCTGCTTGTGTTTCGAGTTATTTCTATTAAATATATTTCTTTTCAAAGCTTATTACTCATGAAATGTACATAGATACACATATTTATTGCCCAAAGGGGTACAAGACATTGCAAATATGAAGGATGTAATCTTTTTTTGTGTAATTGATCCATGTCCTAATATTAATCCTTACTGATCCATGATTTGTTTTTCTCTAGTAAAAGTCCTATTTATCTGATGATAATAATCTTTTTTTTGTAGGTTATGGCTAGGACAAAGAAGACAGCAAGGAATTCTCTCCAATCACAACATGGAAACTCCAAAGTGTAAGCCTCGCCATACATTTTGTTGTGTTCTATTTTAAAGCCTTGCCATCCATTCTAAATTTAAGTTTACCTTGCAGTGCTGCTAAGCTTCTCAAAATGCATATTGATCAAAACATTCTAGGAATTCCTTCATTGAAAGAAGAAAAAAGGTTTGGATACACTCAAATACATGTGCCATTACAGAAATACAACACCTCGTGTGACTGGAGAGTGATTGCAAATGCAGTAAGGTTCTTGGAAAGCAGGTTTTACAACCCTGAGTTGAACTTGTCAGACTATCCATATGCTTGGGTCATCTTGATCAAGGAGAGAGCAATAAATGCCATTATGGAACATGCAATATGCCCTTATATTTTTGGAATGTAAGATTGTAATCTAATGTGTAACCAACATATGTTGGAAGATTTATTGATGTACAAATTGTATGTAATTATGCCAGTCTTCATCTGGAAGATGGTCATTGTAACTATATTTATATGCCTTGAGTAATGTAATGTTGAATTGATCCTCTTGAGAACTAAGTAAAAGTGACTTCATTGCATGGTTCCAGAAAAATTGAATTGGTTCTATCGTCAAATGTCTATTTTGAGTGCTTTTTGCTTTATTCATGTTGAAAAGTTAAATGTGAAGAGGATAGAGAAGTTTTTATGACACGACCGATGCAAGCGATATGGGTAATCGGAGAATTTTGGATGGCTCATATCGCTTGTATCCGTCATGTCATCCAATCTTTTCCATTTTTTCATACCATCCATTTTGTCATACCATCCATTTTGTCATATGCAAGTTCCTGTATAATCATTGCACCATTGAAACCTCATCAAAATGTTGAAATTAAAAAAAAATGCCAATATGAATATAGTCCATAAAAAGCCATAATTGAAGTGATGTAATGAGTCACATTCTTACTTACAATCCTATCCTGCAAAAGAAAAATCAATGGAAGTATGGAAAAAGGTTCTAAAAGGGGAGATATATTATGTAAGAATTTCTTGGTTTATATTCTTGAATCACCTAGAATTTACTCATGCAAGTTCCTTTATAATCATTGCACAATAGAAACCTCATTAGAATCTTGAAATTAAACAAAAAAATGCCAATATGAATGTAGTCCATAAAAAGACATAATTGAAGTGATGTAATCAGTCACATTCTTAGTCACCATCCTACAGAAATGTTAAATGTGAAGAGGATAGAGAAGTTTTTATGACACGACCGATGCAAGCGATATGGGCAATCAGATAATTTCAGATGGTCCATATCGCTTGTATCCGTCGTGTCATCCAATCTTTTCCATTTTGTCATACCATCCATTTTGTCATATGCAAGTTCCTGTATAATCATTGCACCATTGAAACCTCCTCACAATCTTGAAAATAAACAAAAAAATGCCAAGATGAATATAGTCCATAAAAAGACATAATTGAAGTGATGTAATCAGTCACATTCTTAGTCACCATCTTGCAAAGAAAAATCAATGGAAGTTTGAAAAAAAAAATCTTCTTAAAGAAGGAGACTTGTTACAATCTAAAGGGTTGGAACTTGATCACCCTGGGTGGCAGGCAAGTTATGCAAGATAATGTTTTCTCTGCTCCAATGTTAACTATTGCATCATCAATTGAGAATATGAACTATGATGATGCCTCATTAAGGTATTCTAGGAGCTCCCTTACATTTCTAAATTTCCAATTTGTTGTGACAGTTATTTTCCTAGATTGAAAATCTGGATGAATCAGTACTTCTGGATAGCTCTCCTCTGAGTCCAAGCTATCCAAAGTCCAAGCTCTTTTGTACATTACCTATATTTTGTAGAAGCTTTGGATCTTTTCTTAGATGAACATCACCACCAAGAAATCCCATTTATGAAAGTAGAGATTCACATTTTTTAATGAAAAGGTGAACGATAGCCTTGTGAACGTAGACTTGCGTGCACTTGATTGCAGTGCTACCCTTGTAGACGACATTGGTCACTTCCTGCACGGTGCCATAGTGCTCCTGCACATACATAGATAGATGGGCACTACTTCAACGGATGCCGCTATCATCATCACGGGAGTGGACGAAGCAGAGGAAGTGTGATTACCTGATTGATGGAGTCCCAGCTCGTGACAGTTCTGGTGTTATGAAATAGAACAGTCGCTTGTGTAGCTCTCCACATAACGGCTCCGAAAAAAAGTGGTAGGAGCAGTGTATGCAAGTCAGTCACCATCCTGAAATGTAGCTTCCACTGCCTGCGATATTTCTTTTACATAAGAAGGGATGCCCATGTTTCTCCTAAAAGTCTAATTAGATCATGAAGATTATGAAAAGGGGTATACCTTCCAGTTTGTGGATCAATTGGATAAACAAATCCATCTGCCCATATGTCGATATGTTTTTTTCCTTCTTTCTGCAATCCAACCACTTTAGAATGTTGAAGAGCCCTTCGGCATACCTTTCTTGTCGTTGCATACTCATGACTAACTGCAATGTTGATATGGAACTTATCACAATGATTTTGGCTGGCTGAAAGGTGAGTGAGAGCGTTTGGGTTGAGGTTCTCCATGGTCTACTACGAAGAGTGACGCGAAAGTGTCTAAAATGACATGAAAGAGAGAAACAAGCCTGCTATCAAAAGTAGAGTAAAAAAAGTGCAAAACGGCATAAGCACACATTATATAGGTCCGTGAACAAGAGGAAAATTCAAATTTTCATGAACGCCCGATGAGCACAAACTTTGAGGCATAAGATATCACACATACTTTTCATGATTATCACACGAGTTTCTCTCTCTTCAAAATTTGCACAAGATACGTTTTAAATGCACTTACACGGATTTTTTTAAAATGAGTTGACAACTTTAATCCAGATTAAGCACAACTAACTGAAATCCTTACACGGCCCTTTTTTGGCCGTTTTTTGCCCTAATGATGCTTAAACAAAAACGAAATTCTTTCTATATGTAATTCTTATTTGATGCGTCACACGATAATACAAGTTGTCAACACTTTTAATTCAACGTGCACAAAATATTCTAGAATCAGTTTTACAATGAGAACACATTATTACTATTTACTGTGTGAAAGGATCTCCATAACGGTATGTTATTCATAACATGAAAATCTAATCATAGTCCATGCACCATAACCAAGTTGTTTGGGCACTCACTTTTTGAAGCAACGATTGTGTATTTAATCCGTTTCACTTTTTAGACATTCCTGGGCCAATGTGGCTAGTGTACTCTTGTAATGCCTTGGGTTGTTGAAACTGGATATCTTTTGGTAGCTCTTTCCTTGGGGTGCTTCGATAGTCCAACTCCTACTTTGGGATATGGGGAGTCGCATGGCTACTATGCCCTTCACTTGTACAATTGTTTTTTCTACATATTCAAGCCGAGGGAGAAAATTCATCAGTGGAAAGTCCAATCATGTGAGATCCTCAAATTCTCTTCAATTGGCTTATCATTCCCTAAAACATCATTTAAGTGTTCCTTCCCTCAATTTCATGTCTTTCTTGTCCATGAGATGAACACTCTCCCAAGATCCACTAGCCTTTCGAGCTCCGGTGGAGTTCCTAGAAGTCCCAAATATTTCAGATATTGAGTGTGTAGTTTCTATTTTATCGGCTAGGTATAGAGCGTAACAATAAGACTCAAGACTCCAAATCAAGGCAGATCGGATTCGATAGCTTCTTTATTATTACCATCCGTTACTATCCACGTGTACGTTTCCAATAGCGCTTCTATCCCACTAAGAGTTAAATGGTTATTTGAGTTTTCTAGATGAAGAAGTGTGGAAAGAATAACATTTGATATAGATGGAAAGACGTTTTGTGTTCATAGAAACAAGAGTTACTTATTGAGCTCTTGATCCATTTCAGAGAATAGATAAAGGTATGATAAAGATCAGAATCTTAAGAAATCATGATCTTTCTTCCCAGGAAAACTGACCCAAAGTTTAATAAGTAATTTCTTATATAACCGTTTAATTTAATAGTGTGTATGGGAAGTCTAGGTGGCCAAGAATGCCTCACAAAGTATTCCTCACAAAAACAGCCTTGAAAAGGAAGATAAAAAGTGGAGACCTTGAAGTTTTTATTCAAATCTCTGAATCTCTAAGGAAAATCAAGACGTTGTAGCTGAACAAGCAAACCGTGTATCGCTCAATCTATTACCCATCATAAATGAACCCAAAGATGGAGATGAACCCAATATTAATATATTGCATCGATGATTGATCAACATGAAACAACCAACTTATACTATGGGTTCTTCTTTCGATGAACACGAAGAGCAATGAAGGGAGAGACAAATAGCAAAAACATAATCAACAACAACAACAACATAGTTAATAGGAACAACTAAGGAAGCAAGAGCAATTGTTGTGTTTGGTGATATACATAAATCCCAAAAATAACAAATCATATTTTGCGATTCTGTCAAGTGAAAAGTTTTGTACTTCCTACAGGTTCTGTTTAGCTGGTTACTTAGCTCCACATGTAAAACAAGGTCACGTTCAATTGATCGTACATCAGCCAACATATTTAATCACGTTCATCGGATCGTCCATAGCCCCACAAATACATGACCCACTTAAAAAATCACGTTCTATTGATGGTAAAAAGTAGAGATATTCCACGTTCGACCAGCCACGAGGCGATAAAAACAACCGACAAAGTGATGAGGCTCTGACATTACCATTGTATGGGTCATTGCCGCAATCAATAAACAGTAGTGTTGGAAAGACGAGTGTGTCTTTCGCAGTCGTGCGTTTTCAATGGCACGAACTCCAAGTGTTTCGCTCTTATTGAACCAAATATTATTGGTTACTGAAGTAAATATATTATTTACTGAAGCAAATATTACTTCCTATTATTTTGTATTACTGTCTGTCACTGAAGCAAATATATTATTGGTTATTACTTTGTTGTTTTAAATTCTGAGTATTTTGTCTTTCTTTTCTCGATAAGAAATTAAGCTCGTACGAGAGCTAGCTCGTAATGGACCGTAAGCTTGTGAGTTTATCGTTTTGAGCCGTCATCATTGTATGGGTTTCAGATCGTTTCAACCTTTGCTTTGTAGATATGGGGCATCTCATGGATATTATGCCTATTCAATTGTCCAATTATTCTCTCTATCCATTCAATTGTCCAATTGTTCTTTCAATCAATTCAAGATTAAACTTTGGATGAACTTCCTCTTCTTAAGAAAAACAAAAAACAAGATAAAACTCATATTAAATTAATTTCACATAGTTCATTGATGGTAATATGCTACCTGCGCTATGAAAGTTGGAAAAACTCTTTCCTTTTCCGAAAACTCTTGAGAATGCCTTTAACATTTCGTAACGATGAAAACAAAATACACAAGAGATTATGCCTCATTTGTTTTTTCAAAGTTGCTTTCTCAAGAAATTATGGAGTGAAATTTCTAGGGACCCTCGCTTTTTATTATATTTCAAAGTATTGGTATATATCCCATTGCTCTCCTTATTAACCTTTTCGCAATGACAAGAAGTACTTATTTATGAGGAAGATCTTACAGCTTCTTTCCTAAGCATTCTCCCTTGCAAGAAAACTAGATCCATTAGACCTAAACATAGTTCTTTTCTCGAATTTAGCTAAACAAAATATGCCCCTTCAGAAATTTTTCCTCAAAAATAATCAGTATATCTATTGAAATACTAGTGTAGAGCAAAATCGGGGTTGTACTTATCTATTGATGTACAAGCATGGCTCCCATGTTTTGCTTCTAAGACAAGAGTCGTATTCTTCATTTGAAGTTGACACTTTAGATGATTTACGCATCTTCTAGTTTTATTTAATATGCGTATACTTTTAATCCTGTAGATCAACTAATCAACGATTCTGAGGAACTTGTTTCAATACAGACCACAATTAATAGATGATTCCACAATCGACTAGAAGTTATTCTTCAAAATTTAGTTCCAGCGTGAGTGCGACATCGCACAAAATATGAAACTAGTTTCTGAACCTCTATTAAAATCCCTCCTTTAGCTATAAAAAACACATGATTGAACGGATGCTATAGAAATCTAGGAACTTTAAATGAGATCCCACATAAGTTTTTATTATTATTATTTAGAATTAATGTGTTGTTCTTAATTGGTTCCTTTTCTGGTGCATCAAACATGGGAAAATCAACTCTCATCCTGAAAAGACTGTATGCATCATTGACTACATGTCAATGAGTTAGGACATCATGTCAACGTTGTTTAAGACAATACCTTTAGTTCTATTCTTTCGTTACACACGATGATGAGCTCACTTCTAGAACACTTAATCCTTCTTATAGGCCATCGATGACGACCTTATTTGGAGGTGTGTTCTTTGGCGGTGTGTTCATGTTGCCTTTATCGAGTCCCTCATAAGGTTGCCTTCATCATGTGAACTAAACGCTGCAGCAATGTTCCCTTCTCATTCAAGCAATGTACACCATGGGCAATCCCTTTCAGCGAGCGAAAGTAGGATGCGACACCGGTAAACGTTAGTTGTTGTCTTGTACGCTGTCTCTGAAAAGCCTCGCCGTTTTCGTGTGGTTGAGTGTGATCAAGTCAACAGTGAGTCTATGAGAGAGAGAGAGATAGAGTGAGAGAGAGACAGAGAGAGAGACATTTTGGCTATAAGACAGTTCAACCGGCCTTGCGAAGAAGACGAAGTAGATCGGGCTCACTTCACGCAGGTCATCCAATACAGGACCTGCTGACAATTTCTGTCGCACATCATCATGGCTAAGAGCTTGGATAGCTCGGTATACTGTCGATACCTAAGGGTGCATTTTCGGAATTTTCGCGAATACATATATGGAAAACAGAATGGAAGAACAAAGCCAGAGAGAGAGAGAGAGAGAGAGAGAGAGAGAGAGAGAGAGAGAGAGAGAGAGATTTTATGCAGGTGGTTGTAAGAGAGGGACCAGAACCAGGTTACCTGGAAGTGCATGTTCGATGTCCGAAGCGTCCAACTGTCGTAGAGTTGGTTATCATCGCCATAGAGCTGATGTTTTCCATGCTTGAATCTTTGGATCTCTGTATGGAGCCGTCGATCTCACTCTCTGTTGTCGCGAAGAAGGTTCGTAGACTTCAAACTGTCCTCGCATCGAATGGCAGATGGATTAATGCTATTAGCATGATAGGATTATTCTGCTTTTCATGCAATATTGTGTAAGAAACGTATAAAGGCAGTAAACAGACAGAGGACATGGAAACTGCATATTCACAGACTAGGATCGAAATTGTTGTTTCGTTTGATTCCAGGCGGATGGAAGAACTAATGAGGACCTTGCTAGCCTGCACGATATGCTCGTAGCTCTCGTCGACGTCCCTTAAACATTTACATTCGTAAATCTTTTTACTGTCATGAGTCATTCCGCCAATGTGGCCTACGCGCCACGCTGTTATCGCAAGTCGTTTCGTGCATCTTTTCTTTCCGCTCGCTCCCGTCATTCCCAGCTAATACGAGAATCTCACTTCTGTATAATCACGCAAAGCCATCGCTTTATATTTGTGTGCGTATTATCAACCCCGAAACAACCCCGTGTGTAATTTTCAGGTCGCATCGTAATTTTTACGTCGTATTCATTGAATGATCTCGTCCGAGTGCAGATGCAGACGCAGAAATAGCTTTCTATCAGGAGTATGTATGATTCAGATCATGGAACTTCATTCTCAAATCCATGCTCCTGTCAATACAATACATTTCTAGCTGTTCGCTATGATGTTTCTGTATGTTCCTTTGATTCCTTCGTGTATGTACTTCTTTATTTCTCTCCCCCAGTTTTCACTTTCTATTTGACGAATGAACCTTACGTGAAAAAACAAAATCCATAGCAAATATAAAGCCAGATTTGTGATATCTCTGAAAGCGAGTCGAAATTTAGGCATACGTTCGATACCTATGTTCTTATCTTCCAAGGTAAATCTCTTCAAAGTAGGTTTAATGGTTAGAAGAACTTGATAAATCCTTTAAGTGTGTCTTTTTGAGTAATGAAAATAATATATGATCGCTGAAGAACCATGCCCTCCGCTCGATATTCTAACATTTATGTGTTCAATATTCTTTGTTTGATTAATGAATACATTTTCCATGTAAGCAATACTATTATTATTATTCATGTTAACATATTTTTTTAATAAGCTAGTTCATGAATCGTAATAAGCAAATTCAGCAAAGTGTGCCATGTTTTATGCCTGGCCTACTTGTGTAGAGAGATGCAAGTTTGCACCATGATGAGTGATTAAGGGGTCGTAACTCACAAATATGCGCTAGTTACTAGCTCTCAAAATAAGAACCCATCATCCGATATAAAACGTCATGGCCGCCATCATTCCTTGATTGCCTATATGATTGCATGTTGAGTAGTTAATCTACACATCATGCTTGAGATACCACGATTGGATGTATTCAATGATAATATTTGTATTAAAAAGCTTTTTTTGTGTGAAATTTGAACGAGAACACTGATAGGGCTTGAGCTTAGACTCATTAATGATAGTCGGATGAACTTCTCCGGTTAACGTAGCCAACCAAAATGAGCCGAGTCCACACATCTCACGAATTCGGAACAAACATGTCCACATTAATTTGAGTTTGAACATTTTTCTCTTCATCTTGGAGTGAAAATACAGAACTAGATTCCCCGGTCGAAAAATCTTAGTTCGAAGATTGCGATCATGCCACATCTTCTGACGGCTCCAAACTTCCTAGAGCAATAAACAAAAGATGATAACACTACTCATCTAGTTGTTGCAACGCATCCATTGGATATGAAAAACACTCCTCTGGAACTAATCGTTTTTGCATCACAATCGGAAGACTCGGTACCGTGAACTCAAAGGGCAGTATGGCCTCTTGTTCGTAGAGCAATTTGAAAGGTGCACTACCGACCGAAACTTTATACGTAGTTCTGTAGCCCAAGGGATGTTCGGAAGCATCATTTCCCACTGATCCATTGAATTGAGCAATAGTTTTTGAAGCATATGTAATCACACCTTGTTAGTACTCTTCACCAATCCATTCACCTGAGGATAATAAGGGGAACTAAATTTATGCGTAATTTGGTAATCCACGGTGATTTTAGCAATCAAATGATTCAGAAAATAAGTTCCCTGACAAGAAACTAATTCAAGTGGTAAGCCATAATGCAAAAAGATATCATTTTGCAATTTTCGGGCTATAGTCTTTGTAGTAGATTACTTAGTTGCCCATGCTTTGGCCCAACATGTATAGTAATCTGTATAAGTTTAAATGTACAGAGCTCGAGTATGTGCAAGAGGGGGTTTAATGGGACCGATGAGATCCAATTAACATTTTTGAAAAAGTTCAAGCTTGGGCAAAATTGGTTGCAATGGAAAGTGTTGGCTACTGTGAGGCTCTCCACTGTGTTTGCAAGGATCACAATTGCATACCGCTTGGTGCACATTGCAGTACATAGTTGGCCACCATAAGCCAAACTGCTAAATTCTCAGCAGTGTAATCGAATGACTGAAGTGTCCACCAACTTTGCCAGCATGAGCCCCCGAAATAATGGCATGCACCTCATGGGGAGGTATGCAGTCCATCCAAATGCTAGTTGGATCCTTATGATATAGTTATCCCATAATAACGGTAAACTGACGACTATGAAGACGAAGCTTTTTGCATGTGGCAGAACTTAAGTAGGATGGAGCCACACCATTCTCTAGAAAAATAAGCATTTCTTCATACCATGTGGGGTAGGGGCGAGGTGCAATCTCCACTTCAACCATGAAAAAAAATTGTGCATCCAATAGAGGGTCATCAACTCCGTCAAGAGGTTCCCGATGATGGATGCGAGAGAGAAAGTTTGCAATAGCATGACTAGCACTTGGGAAATGAACAATATCAAATTTTGAATTCGTGTAAAAGCAGGACCCACTGAGCAAGGCAGCCTACAAAATTCTATTGTTTAAGCAAATATAACAATGCTCTATGTGGATGATCAGAGTACTGTTAGTCTGTAGATGACTAGTGCACTATGTCGACTCTCCACGATTTCCAGCAAAATCTTTAGGAGAGAATTGTACAAAAAGTAAACTTGGTAAAGAATCTGACAAAATCTCGCAAGAGCCATCAATTACTATTGGACTAAATATAGGGATACTATAAAAACAAGGTCTCGATGGGCGAAACCAAGGGTATAATGATTATGAACCATAAGTAAATAAGGAGTTTTGTGAAATTCTACAGGACTCACACATCAAATTGTCTTTAGGGGCATTGTTGGAACTAGTTCTAGCATTTCGGACACAGTCACTACAACAATTGCGGCAAAAATATAAACATTTTGAGAATCTGGGATACTCAGTATCAATGGTGAGGAATGTGCCGGACGAAATAGTGGATTATGCGGTGCTGATGATCATAGTACAATATAAAATTAAAGCTATTTCAAAGTTTTTGATTGATGGTGGTTCTTGTATTAATATTGCATATACCACCACATGTAGGCAAATAGGTTGAAACAGCATTGAACCACCTCCTTTCTTTGTTCAAATGGCAGACCAATCAAGGGTACAACCAGTAGGGCTGGTCAAAGATATCCCTATTTGGATTGGATAGCTTCTTTTCAATATCACCTTTTTTGCATTGGAACTGAAGGGAAACAATTTACATTATACCTTATTATTGGGCTGGCCATGGTTGCGCAATGCTAAAATTTGCCCAAATTGGGATGAAAAGACAATTACCTTTCAAAGAGGGAATGCCAAGTTTTTTGTTCCCTTAGATGAAGAGCATCATTGCCTTCTGGAGCATAAACTAGTATTAATAGAGCCTCCGCATATGGTGGATGGGCTCGATGAAGTTGAGCAAGAGCAGTTTTTGGAAGCAAATAGGGATTTTCTAGCATTTGGGGTCGTTGATGTGAATTGAGTCATTAGTTTTGAATGGGATACTACAACAGTTATGATGTCTATGGAATCTCTGAAATCGTAGGAGAAGGATAGCATTGAACTAGTCTTCACAGATCCTATGGAATATGGCCGAATACATGTGGAAAAGGAATCCTTAGAGGTTGTCAATTTGGGGACTATGGAAGAGCCTAAGCCAGTGTGAATCTGTTCAGAGCTTGCACTAGAATTCGGAATGGCTTTGATTGCCTTGTTGCAATAGTATAGGGATGTTTTTGCATCGACATATTTAGACATGAAAGGTTTAGACCTAAAGCTTTATCATCCATAGATTTTACTTAAACCGGATGCTACTCCTATGATGCAACATTGGTACAAAATGAACCCTAATTTTGAAGAACAAGTCAAGCATGAGCTGGACAGATTGATAAAAGTTGGCTGCGTTGTTCTGATTGAAAATCCAAAATGGGTTTCAACCATCATGATTGTTCCGAAGAAAAATAAACAGTTACTGTAACATAATCCTAGTAGGAGATGGTTGAACTACACCTTAAGAGAGAGTATTAGGAAGCAATCCTCAACCATGCGGCATGTCTCAGGGTACATCTTGTCAGGGTACACTAGACAGGGTACATTCGTGGGCACTTGGAAAAAGTTCTTATCCATGGTGAGTGTGAAAGTAGTCTTAGATGAAGGTGCATGGGCATTTGGGCACCCATAGAGGGGGGTGGGATACATCCAAATTTGGTCCATGGGCTAGATTTGGAGGTTTGTGGAAGCAATCATGCATGGAAAGTGGATCCAAGAGAGTTAGAAGGGTCCACAAGTGAGCATTGACTGCAATGCTCAATCTAAGGGGGAAGGAATGTAACATAATCCTAGTAGGAGATGGTTGAACTACGCCTTAAGAGAGAGGATTAGGAAGTAATCCTCAACCATGGCTTTTGGGGCAAGTGGTTAGCCCATCGCACTCCTAACTGGGAGGTTGTGAGTTTGATTCCCAACAGTTACGGATCTGTGTGGAGTACTGGAAACTCAATGCAGCCACTGTCGAAGATCCTTTCCCCTTACCTTTTTGGATAGTATGCTCGATGAGGTTGCAGGAAGGGAAATGTATTCATTCCTCAATGGATTTAGCAATTTTAATCAAGTCAAGATGGTGGACACAGACATCCCAAAAAACTGCTTTTATTAAGAATTGGGGAGTCTTTGCATGTACCACATGTGGTTGAGATTATGGAATGTGCTGAGTACTTTCCAACACTACATGCAAGAAATCTTTATCCCATATATTACTTCATTTATGCATATTTTTCTAGATGATTTCTCTATTTCGGGCACCATGGGAGCTCATCTAGAACATTTGGGAGCTTATTTTGATTCCTTTCAGTAAGTTCACCTCTATTTGAACCCGAATAAATCAACTTTTGCACTTGTATGTGGAAAACTATTGGGCCATGTCATTTTGGAAAAGGGCATCGCAATGGATCCTGACAAGGTCAAAGTCATTCTTGAAACTCCTACACCTTGCAATCCAAACGAAGTATTATGTTTTTTGGGCCAGGTGGGATGGCATGATAAGAACTTACAAGGTCTTGCTCATATAGCCATCCCCTTAAACAAGTTAGCACATGCGAAGCCAACAGATTTCCTCGACATATGAAGCACAAACAATGTTTGAGCATGTATGGAAAATGCTAGCCACCGCACCACTACTAAAAGCTCTAGATTGGACGTAGTTAGGGAAGTGACTAGCCTAAGCCAAGCTTGCCATTCTTGACCATAAATAGTGTTGCATTTTTTTTTATCTACCATTTAGGGAAGTGACCATGTTGAAGTCCCCCACTAAGATGATGGGACCAACCAGCTTAAGGATCTCCTCCTAGCATTAGGTTCTAACAGAGGAGCTCTTAGAAGCATAGAGGCTAACTAACATGCACTCCAAAGGCTTCATGAGCATTATCCCAACCCATTGGTGGGTAGGACTGACAATGGTATCGTGCACAAAGTGAGATAAGGAGTGGGAGACCCCTAAAAGTGGTCTTCCCCCTCCCTTGAGGGTGTTTAGTATGTTGCCAAGTATGCTTTTTAGAAACTATATTAAGCCGCAATTTAAGTATAGCACCGGAAACCTTTAGTTCTTGCAAGCAAAGAAAGTCATGCAAGATAGAAATATCATGCATCCAATTCGAGACACACTTAGCTCTAACTGGATCCAAAACACCTTTTATGTTATAAGAGAGAATGTTAATGCTATTCATCAAGAACAAAAAAGCAATGAAAGTCACATACAGAAGACCCTTCATTTCTTGATGTTCTTAGTTATATTATTTAAAGAAATAGAATTTCTTAGGATATCTTTTCTCTTGGACTAAGAGATACACTCTTTTCTCCTAGCTTTGATGACTTCTTGACCCAGAGGAGCTTCATTTTCTTCTAGCTCACACTGAACTCCTCCATCTCAATGCCTTTGTGTTCCAGGTCCTAATATCAACATCATCTTGATTTGATAGTTTGATAGTAAACATGTTGACATTAGTACCAAGAGATTATCACTATGTAGTGATGGCTTTTTATCAAAGTTCACATTTTTCCAAGTATGAATACTACGACTCTTTTTCCTTTTTATTACAATTGTCCACCCTTCACTGGCATCATGTTGGTGAAAAGATCTTGAATTTTTAAAGAGGTTTTAATAGGTTTACTGATATCAATTTGAACTAAAGCTTATGGGTTCCATTTAGGATTGACATTGCCTCTAGCTTTCTAACTCAAAACCTTACCAAGGAGGGAACATAGGTCATCAATCCATGGGTAGAATTCCATCGGTAAGTCAAGGAATTCTACCCACACACGAACCCTGGTAGGTTTGGGTCTATTAGCTACCAGATTGAATGAACTAATTTTGTAATCACAATTCTTATTTAGAACGCAATAATCGAGGTGTTATGGAGGTATCAAGAGTTTCCAGAAATCCTAATTTCCTTATTCCATATTTTGGAGGTTTGTAACCATGTGAAGCTCTTACCCTTTCTTATGAAGTAGTTATGAGGATTTCCAGAGTGACGATTACAGATCAAGTAGTTATGGAGAACGATGAGAAGTGAATTTTGTATCTTGAAGCCAGATTGTAAAGATGATACTGTAATGTAATCTCTTTCATATACGGAATTCAAGAGTCTATTTTATTGTGTAGTTCTAATTCTATGCACATTGTGCATGATGAATTGTCACTGTATGCGGTGAATGTTATTGAAGTAAAGGAACAAAAACGCATGTTTACGACTATTTGTATTCGTAAATCCCCATTCCCAAACCTATATCTTAGGGTATTATTAGTCTGTAGATGACTAGTGCACTGAACATATGGTGACCATGACCAGATGGGGTAATAGAGCACAACACAAAGTGGATTGATGCTAGTACGAAGTGGCAAGGAATACTTAAAGAAGCCTCATCATCCTGATTATCTAGATGAATTTGTGCAGCACACACTCGCAACATTGAAACTTGAAGACATTCCTCTTGAGAATGCAATTACTATTATAGAGGAAGTGTAGTTTTAGGTGGAAACCAGAGTTTTACCCCCCAAGCTTTTGAAGGATTTATTCTTTGAGTGGAAGGATGGTAAACTAGCTAAAGTATTGTGGCACAGGGAATTTAGCGGGACCGACCAGCAGAACCACTTGTCAGAAGAGGAATACGCTCTAGATGAATGTCAAAGTGGCAGCAACATAATCTTAATTGTAGTTAGCTTGAATACCCTCACCTGAAATCGGTACCTTACATATGCTTGGTAACTCGATGGCGAACAAGCATCCATTACCAACGTTAAACTATACCCATTTTCATGGGCGATTTGGATGAGGATCTAGATGTGCACATATGGACATTCGAAAACTAGTACTTATGTAACCATCGTAATATGCATGATAATCGACACAAATTTCAGGTGTTTTAAGCCAAGTTAGTTGGAAATGTGGTAAAATGGCTTATTGAGTACCCTCCCGTTTATTTTTCCACATATAATGAGTTGAAGACGGCATTCTTAGAACAATTCTAGACTAGTAAGAGTATTTTCGAGTTACATCCTTCACTTTAGTATATGCTGTAGAAGGGGACGGTCGAGCAGTATGCATCGGATTTTAGATCTACACTGTGACAATTCTTGGCACATAAGTGTCATATCGAGGAAATGTTAAGAAATTTTTTTGTTGAGGGACTTCAGCCACCCATTAAAGAGAAGATTTATATGTACACACTTGAACAATCTCGTACACTAGATAAGATTATTGACTTAGCAATCAGGATGGATTAGAAGATGCACTTCGCCAATTTGGAATCTAAGAAGACTAATTTGGTATTCATAAAGGGTGGGACCCCAGAGAAGCAGCTATATTGTCTAGAGTGCAAGAATGTGGGCCATATTACAGCCGATTGCACACTTAACCAAATATTTTGTCCTATTTGTAACAAAAATAATCACAATTTGGAGCAATGTCACTTTAATGTGCGAAATACCTTGGTGGCTACTGCACAAGTAGAGGTACCTTCTTGAAAAGAGAACTTAACGAGGTATAAGCCCCTAGTTTCTACCAGAAATGGCAGAATAGTCAGGATGCTAGACTTGCGGGACCATCTGAATATCTAGATTCATAGCGATTTCAAGAGCAGCGACGTGGATTTCGGCAAAACAGATAAGAGTTTGGCAAAGGATAGAGATTACAACTACGTGGGCAGGTAATTCTCGTAATCATCCGATTCAGTGTGACTTCTCTCTACAATATGGTCATAGACAGTGGGAATGTGAGGAAGCTAAGGAATATGATCTGCGGAAGGAACAAGCAAAGCTCAAGGTACCTATGACCTATGTGGTAACTTTGGAGTGTGTGGAGCCGACAACGTTAGTATTCACCTGGTCTTAGAAAGAGTATTCCAGTGGAGAGAAATTGGATTACTTCACTACTATAGAACAAAAAAAACTTTGAAGAAGGAAATGTAGTGGGCTACGGAGTACTCACCTAACTATGTAGACTCTCCATGATTTCCAGCGGAATCTTCAGGATAGAATCATACAAAAAGTACAGTAGGTATGGAATCTAACAAAATCTCGTAAGATCCATTGATTGGTATTGGACTGAATACATGGCTAGCACAAAAACAAGGTCCTGATGGGCGAAAGCAAGGGTATAATGACTATGAATCACCTCTATATAAGGAATTTTGTGAAATTCTATAAGGATCACACATCAAATTGTTTTTAGGGGCACTGTTGGAACTAGTCCTAGCATTCCGGACACAGTTACTACAACAACTACGGCTAAAATATACGCCTTTTAGAACTCAAAAACCTTTAGTATCAATGGTAAGAAATCTGCTAGAGCAAATAGTGGATTATGCGGTGCCTGTGATCATAGTCCGATATAAAAGTAAAGCTATTCGAAAGGTTTTGATTGATGGTGGTTCTAGTATTAATATTGCATCTACCACCACCTGTAAGCAAATGGGTTGGAATAGCATTGACTGAGCTCCTTTCTTTGTTTGGATGGTAGACCATTCAAGGTTACAACCAGTAGGGCTCGTCAAAGATATCCGTATAGCACAGGTTCTTTTTAATATCACCTTTGTTGTATTGGAACTGAAGGGAAACAATTTAGATTATAACTTAATATTGGGCCAGCCATGGTTTCACAATGCTAAAGTTTGGAGTCATTGATTTGAAGTCAATCATTACTTCCAAATGGGATAGTACGGCAGCTATGGTGTATATAGAATATCCCGAACCACAGTACAAGGATCATTGAACCAGTGTTCACAGAACCTATGGAGAATGGCCAAATATGCATGGACGAGGACTCCTTAGAGGTTGTTGCGTTGTGCAATCTCTTCTCTCTCTCACCTCACCTCCCCTCTCTTTCTCCCACCCCACAACCCCTCACCTTACCTCAACTCACATCACCTCCCTCACCTCACCTCACCTCACCTCCCCTCTCTCTCCCTCCCACCCCACAGCCCCTCACCTCATCTCACCTCACCTCACCTAACCTCACCTCACCTCCCCTCTCCCTCTTCTCTCTGTCTCT
>CM035415.1:30106025-30111025 GCA_020310875.1 Ceratopteris richardii
TAAGGGTCAAAAACTACTACAAGAGTTATGTGCATCAGGTGAAGGAGGAGTTTTGAGGGGCATTACAATGCCACGGGAAGCACAAAATGAAGATTCCACTTTGCATGCAAAAGTGATAGTAAAAATGTAAATGCTAAAAGTCAAAATGAAGAAATGACTATTTCTCCCAACCATTCATGAAGACTGCCTATTTTTGAGGATCCAATTCAAGACTGGTTTCATATTTGATCTACCCTCCAATTTTGGGCAATCAATCGGCGCATGATCAGTGGACATGAGGAATCTGCAAGGCCCTCTTGGCCTATGGGAGCCTATAAAAGCAATGGACTTGTGTTCATTTGGGATACACATACACATATACCTACATACATACAGGGGTCCTCTCTTTGCATCCTGTGGCTACAAGCCTACTGTAGGAAGTCACTCTATCGTGAGGATACAGAGCATGGGTTTCCCACTGGAGGGCTAATAGCACTATAGTGTGAAGAGAGTGTGAATGAGTGGTATTTTTTGCTCTTACCCTTAGAGAAAGTCTTCATGCCTTTGTACAGAGCAGTACAAGTCTTCATCTAGTTGTGTTTCGAGAAAGTCTTCATCTAGTTGTGTTCATTTTATTGGACGAATCTTTTGTACTGATTTCGTTGTTCTGGATTGACATGCTAGCACAGAGCATCAACTTTTGTAGCATTTCCTTGGCCTACTTTGTAATCATCTATTCGAACTAAGGAGTGATTTGGTCTCCCACTATTGTCAATTGTCATTAATCATTTCCCTGAGTATTTACAATTCTGTGCAATTATTGTTATCTGCCAACTCACATAAGTGTTAAAGAGTATATTTCCCTAAGGAGAACCTCCATTGAGTAGGAAAAGTACTGGTGTGCTTGGTGCATGCTCTTATTAAAAGTGGATACCATGGTACCTCCTCTACAGTTTGGCATGCACGGTGGGACACTTGCATTTCTGTGAGAGGCCCTAAAGATAGTAAATAGTCCCTTTTTTCAGTATTTTTTCCCTATTGCACTTGCAAGTAGGTACATGACCCATACGCGAGCAGGTAAGGAGCCTCTTCATGTACGAAGGAGCCTTAACAAGTCAGCTATATGTTTTACTAGTGAACTAGCTCCCCTCTACTCTCCTTGAATTTATCTATTGACTTGGGTGTGACACCACAGTCGAAGGAGAAGCATAGGACAACATTAGACTTCTCCTAGGACACATCAGAAGAGACACTAGTGCAAATGGAGGATCTCTCTCATTTACAAACTCAATATCAAGTTCCCTAACTTCAAGGGACAAGCTTATGAGGATGCTGATGATCATGTGAGGAGGTTCATCTCCCTATGCCATGGACGAGGTCTGTAGAATAGACAGGATGCAATGCTTGTACTCTTTCCATCCAAATTGGAAGGCCTTGCTGACAAATGGTACAGTAAATATGTAGATGGTCATTTTGCTACATGGGAGGCTCTAAAGATGGCATTCCCACAGACATTTTGACCTAGTGACTCCTCAGAAAGAGCTCTAGACCAGCTCGAGAATCTAAGGCTAAGATCTGGTGAATCCTTCCATGAACTTCACACTAGGACAAAAGCACTTGTTGCATGACTTCCACATGCTCCACGTGATTTCTTGGTTAAAGAATGGTTAGAAAAAGCTTTGCCTAGGTCATCTCAGTAGAAGTTATGTAAGTCTCTTAGATTGGATGCAGCCCTCAATGATTTTGTTGTAGCAACATCACGCATTGAAGAAGCTAGGAAACATTTTGAAGGGGATACACAACCAAATTATGTTGCAGAACTAGACCCTATTGGGCAACTGAGGAAGGAACTGGAGGCATTGAGAATGCAACAATGTCAACAAGAAGAGAAGGTCTTGCCACCACTAAGTTGTATTGATGATTAAGTAGCCCAACTTCGCCGTGAGTTAGAAGATTTGCAGACCACTCAGGATATAAGAAGGCAGATTTGGTGTACAATATGTAACCACAATGGACATTCCAATGCTAATTGTCCTAACAAGGTAAGCTGTCAATTTTATGGAAAGGATGGTCATGAAGCTAGAGACTGTTACTACCTGAAGGGTACAGAACGAGGTAACCTTCAAGCTTTGGATTCATATTATGTTAGTACTTCAAATGCACCTAATAGAGAGGAAAATTTTATGACAAAGCCTAGATATAATAGGCCATTGATGTGTTATCGCTGTGGTGAGTATGGCCATATGCAAAATAGGTGTTTGCTTCGAGAAGATGCACCTCCTTGTCAACATTGTCCAAAGGCCAAGGATCACTATACCAAGAAGTGCCCAAGAAGCCATCCTGCTCCAATCCACATGATTGTAGTCTCTCCACAAGAAGAAGGTATGACCACTCAATCTTATGTTGTTTCATCCTCTGCAATGTCCACGATGACTAGAGCTAGAGAAGCAGCAACAATCCGTAGAGAGGAAAAACAAGGATTCCAGGATAAAGAGGAGGAAAAGAAGGCTAGGTGGAAGGGCCAAGCAAAAATTGAAGGAGCTTATGAAAGGATGGCTACTTCAATAAGGGACCAACCAACAAGTCAGCAAGCAGACACACATGAGGTAAACATTGAGCAGGTTTTGAAAGGCATTCATCAAAAGCTTAGTCTGTACGAATTTATAAGGATGGATTAAAAAATAAGAAGTGACTTATTGAAGATTAGACACTCTGCTCACTTGATCCAATCACCTAGTATAGATGGTTTCATGGTTGATTTTCCCCCTGCACCCTTGGTAGACTACCAAAGCTCAAGATTATATGTTTGTATAAAGGATGAAGCTCTCATAGGTGTGATCATAGGTGGAGCCTTTGGTATCAATTTGATGCCAGATTTCACAATGAAGAAACTGAATTTGAACCCCACCAAGATGGCACCATTCACAATTACAGTAGCAGATCAACATCGGGTTGCGCCTCTTGGCATTATTGAAAAGGTATTGATGATAGTACAGGGTTGCCACTTCGTTCTCGATTTTTTTGTTATTTCACTTCTACAGGAGACCTCGTACCCTTTACTCGTGGGGAGACATTGTCTAAGGCAAGCAAAAGGTTTGCAAGATTGGGGGAAAAACAAATTGTGGATTTCAACAAGCACGAATAGTCAACTGCACCTACATTTGGAAGAAGGATTTGACTTAGGGAAAACTACTCGGTATACTATGGACACTCAGGTAATGCCCTCTCTACCCCAAGAAGAAGATACATTATTGAATTGGATGATGGAAAGTGCAGTGTTGCACGGTGGAAATCAATGAAATAGAGGAAGAAATTCCAGATAAAGGAGTTGCAGGAAAAGGCCATGAAGTTCACAAGGAATTGGAGAATGAGAGTTTGCAGGAAAATTCAAACTTTGAAGAAACAACAAATATAGAAGTATCCGGGTTGGAAAGTTATGATCCTGAGTGTAGAGAAGATCTTCCCTTTTCGGATATACCTCAAGGATGGACCGGAGAACATATTGCAGAATATAAGTTAAAGTCCACTCCTGCATACAGTGGAGATGATTTCTTAAACAAGACTAGTCCTGAAACACTAGTTCAAGAAGTAAATCTAGGGGATGAAGAGAATTCTCAAGTAGTCCACTTGGCCTCTTGGCTATGGCATTATCCCCCTTTACTACAGAAGGTAACTTCCTTACTTTTTGCTTATAAAAATGTGTTTGCATGGTCCTACAAAGATCTAATAGGGATACCAGAGGAGCTTGGATTACACCGAATACCCTTAGTTGAGGGAGCCGCACCTACAAGTAGTAGACCGTATCGACTCAATCCAAAGTATGCAGAGGCGGTAAAGTTGGAAACTAAAAAACTAGAAGAAGCAGGTATAATTGTTCCAGTAGAACATTCAAGGTGGCTTTTGTCTACAGTTATTGTACCCAAGAAAAAAAGTGGAAAAATAACAGTCTACGTTGATTTTCGTGCCTTGAATAAAGTAACTGTTCAAGATGGATTTCCTCAACCCTTCACAAAACAGGTACTTGAGGAAGTAGCTAGTCACACTTTGTATAGCTTCCTGGATGGTTTTAGTGGCTACAGTCAGATAGTGGTCCATCCTCATGATAGGGACAAAATAGCCTTTGTAACTCCATGGGGCACTTATGTCTATACCTGCATGGCTTTTGGTTTGAAGAATGCACCAGCTTCATTTAATAGAACAATGTATCTAATATTGGGAAAATGGCTCACAACCTTTCTATGCATTTTTATGGATGACTTTTTAGTATTTTGAGGCAGAGATAGAAGAGCAAGAGTTCAAGATTTCCATGATCATTTGGAAAATCTAAAAGAAATCTTTGAGCAATGTCTCCAAACAGGTTTGAAATTAAATCCTGCTAAATGTCATTTTTTGGTCACCAAGGGCACTCTTCTTGGTCACATAGTATCTGTTGAAGGGATAATGATTGACCCTGCAAAGGTTACTGCTATTCTTTCTATGCCTATTCCACAAAGCCCAAAGGAAGTGCAAAGTTTTTTGGGCCATGCAGGATATCATAGAAGATTTATATGAATGTATTGAGAAATAGCTAAGCCCTTGTCAAGGCTTAGTAGTAAAAAGGTCCCTTTCTCATGGAGTGCAAAAGCTGAGAAAGCATTTTTTGAACTAAAATTGAGGCTATGTACTGCTCCACTTTTAACTGTTCCTAATTGGTCATTAGAGTTTCATGTGCATACACATGCTAGTCTTCATGCTGTTGATGCGGTTCTTTATGACCGAAAGGGATGGTTTGGCCATTGTATTTGCTCTTCAGAAGTTTTGGCATTACCTTCTCGGTGTACATTTTATAGTCATATCTGACCATCAGCCTTTGAAGTACTTTATAAGTAAGCCTAGAGTGGCTGGAAGGATTTGGAGATGGTTACTCCTATTTCAAGAATTCAACTTTGATATTCATATTAAGCCTGGAAGAGAGCACTACATGGTAAATCAAGTATAGAGGACCACAATGAATGAGAAGGCAATAGGTATTAATGATGAAT
>CM035415.1:30113525-30141025 GCA_020310875.1 Ceratopteris richardii
TCTACGTATGTACCTATGTGACTCGTGAGCATCTTAACTCTGAAACTATGCTGAGGAGAGAATATAATGGAAACTTCTTCTCTCTCTCTTCCTCTCTTTTTCAAACTCGCTTCGTCTCTCTCTCTCTCTCTCTATGTATGTACCTATGTGACTCGTGAGCATCTTACCTCTGAAACTATGCTGAGGAGAGAATATAATGGAAAGGGGAAAGTGTGCGCATGCATCGAGAGGGTGAGGAAAATCCATATAAGAGACGCATAGAAAATGTAAATCCTATGTGTGAAATTTTTGCGTTCAATTTTGTTCTTGATACAGCGGTACTACACTCTTTGGGATGTTGTATTAAAGTGGAGAAGAGTGATAAAATCGTCTTCGACATGTACAAATATTACGTAGCATCTATACAAAACAGTTATCCGTAGTGTCAATGGAAGTTCACATACGTGTGCACATGCATAACTATCGTTCAAGCATTGTTCATGAGTTGTTCCATGAAATGTTTCATGAAGAAGAGGACTGCATGCGTGAAATTTCCTTTTTTCCCCCCAATTTGTATCTCCTTGATCACCACACCTAGAAGATTTACAACCAAATGTGGGATCCAAACTTACCCTCTACCAGTCTTCATTCAGCTTTGAATAGCTCTTGCCCCCGTGCATTTCTAGAACCATCCCTATTGTACATACACCCCTCATATTGCGAATTTGTGAGGATTGAATGACCTTGTAGTTGATGTGCTAGAGCTTTGTTCCTTGACCACTGGGGTCATGCGATCAATTTCGGAACGGAATCTAGATGCGAAATTGGAAAATCACTTCTAGGAATATTTTTTACATCATTGATGTGGTCTTCATCATCCCCTCGATCAATGTGTTTATCGAATTCCAACAAATTGACTTCTAACTTTCTTTGTATTAGAATTGCAAATGACTCTGAGCTTTTAGAAAAACCTAATAGATTTATATTCATTTTAGACACGAAATATATATAGAAATATATAAAACAAGCTCTATGCCACTACAAAGTATGAGGGGCATACCGACGCTGCATATACCGACGGTCATAGTCGGCGTCGGTATAGCCCTCGAAAAATCTCACTAAGAGATACCGACGGTCAAGTGACCGTCGGTATGACCGTTTTAAATGGATCGTCGGTGTGGCCCGCAGCTGCCGGTGTAAGCGTCGGTATAGGGATCGGTATAGAGGTCGGTATGAGCGTCAGTATAAGCGTCCATAATTTACAGGCAACTACCGACGCGTATACCGACGTCCATACCGGCGCCTATACCGGCGGTGAATTTTTTAACATACTACAAACCTGAGAGCAAAACTTCACATTTCTGCACGTGTTTGAGTACTGTCGGTCTACTGTCGAACTTGCGCGTGCGAACCTGCATTGTCTTGTGCACACACACACACACGGGTCTCTCTCTCTACACACACACAGTCTCTCTCGGCTTAGCTCTCACATCTTGGTAAGTGCTGCGTGTACTGTTAGCATTTGTGTTTCTCTATGCTTTAGGGTTTCTAATTTCTCTTTTCGTTGATTTTGCAGAAGTTCGTTGGCGTCGATTGTTTGGAATTGGACGAGAGATGACCTACATTACGCTTTGACAACAATGATTCAAAGAGAGACATTCGCTATTGATAGAGAGAGAAGGAGAGAGAGAGAGAGAGAGAGAGAAAGAGAGAGAGAGAGAGAGAACGAAAGAGAGAGAGAAGAGAAAGGAAGATACACATTAATTTACACATGCATACATACACACATACATGTACACACATGCATGCTTACATACACACACCTATACACACATGCATGCTTACATACACACACACAAATACACATATGCATGCATACACACACACATAAATTTACACACATGCATACATACACACACATGCATACACACATACATACACACATATATATACACATATGCATACATACACATACACACACACACATATACATACACACACGCATATATACACACATATACACACATGCATGCATACATACACACACATATAACGGCATGCAAGCATACACACATATATACACGCATGCATACATACACACATATACACACATGCATGTATACATACACACACATGTATACGCATGCATACACATACACACATACACATACATGCATGCATACATACACACACGTACACACACATGCACACACATGCATGCCTACATACACACACATACACATACACACACATGTATACACATGTATACATACACACACACACATGTACACATGCATACGTACACACACATATATACACACATGCATACATACACACATATAATCCTATTTTTATTTTGAAGTTTTTATTTTACATCAAATATATAAACATAGGGTTAGGGTTTTAGGGTTAAATATTTAAGATTAGGGTTTTAGGGTTTTAAATAGGATTAGGGTTTTAGGGTATTTAAGATTAGAGTTTTAGGGTTTTAGGTCTAGATATTTAAGATTAGGGTTTTAGGGTTTAGTATTTCATATTTAAGTCTAAGTCTTTCTGATTAGAGTTTTAGGATTTTAATACGTAGATACCATATATACACAAACACACATATACATATAATACATACATACATGTAGATACACATGCATACAAAAATATACATATTTTAGATTTAAATCTTTAAGATTTGGGTTTTAGGGTTATAACACCTACATAACATATATGCACACATACACATACACATATAATACATATATACATGTATATACACATGTATACAGAAATATACATATTTTAGGTCTAGATATTTAAGATTAGGGTTTTAGGGTTTAGTATTTCATATTTAAATCTAAGTCTTTTTGATTAGGGTTTTAGGATTTTAATACGTAGATAACATATATACACAAACACACATATACATATAATACATAGATACATGTAGATACCCATGCATACAAAAATATACATATTTTAGATTTAAATCTTTAAGATTAGGGTTTTAAGGTTATAACACCTACATAACATATATGCACACATACACATACACATGTAATACATATATACATGTATATACACATGTATACAGAAATATACATATTTTAGTTCTAGATATTTAAGATTAGAGTTTTAGGGTTTATTATTTCATATTTAAGTCTAAGTCTTTCTGATTAGGGTTTTAGGATTTTAATACGTAGATAACATATATACACAAGCACACGTATACATATAATACATACATACATGTAGATACACATGCATACAAAAATATACATATTTTAGATTTACATTTTTAAAATTAGGGTTTTAGGGTTATAATACCTACATAAGATATATGCACACATACACATGCACATGTAATACATATATACATGTATACAGAAATATACATATTTTAGGTCTACATATTTAAGATTAGGGTTTTAGGGTTTAGTATTTCAGATTTAAGTCTAAGTCATTCTAATTAGGGTTTTATGATTTTAATACGTAGATTACATATATACACAAACACACATATACATATGATACATACATACATGTAGATACACATGCATACAAAAATATACATATTTTAAATTTAAATCTTTAAGACTAGGGTTTTAGGTTTATAACACCTACATAAGATATATGCACACATACACATGCACATGTAATACATAGATACATGTATATACACATGTATACAGAAATATACATATTTTAGGTCTACATATTTAAGATTAGGGTTTTAGGGTTTAGTATTTCATATCTAGAATTTTAAGATTAGGGTTTTAATTAGATATATATAATTAAATATATAAAATTAAATATATAAAAATAGGATTACGTAAGAAAAAAATTTGAATATATAAATAAATATATATATATAATAAGATAATTATATACATAAATAAATATAAAAAGAAATAGTGTTTTAAATAATTTAATTAAATATTTATAATTAAATATATAAAATTAAATATATAAAAATAGGATTACGTAAGGAAAAAAATCAGAACATATCAATAAATATATATATATTATAAGATAATTATATACATAAGTAAATATAAAAAGAACTAGTGTTTTAAATAGTTTAATTAAATATATATAATTAAATATATAAACTTAAATATATAAAAATATGATTACGTAAGGAAAAGAAATCTGAATATATGAATAAATATATATATAAAATAAGATAATTATATACATAAATAAATTTAAAAAGAACAAATTGGCTTTCATTGTTGTATCACAATTACTTCCTTTACTAATATCATTTCAATTGCTTATTGTAGGCTTCTTAAAGATCAAATTTTGCCAGAGGGCAATGACATGCCTCCAACACGTGGAGATGCGAAAAAACTTTTACAGTCCATTGGAATGGATTATACGAAAATTCATGCTTGTCTGAATGATTGCATTCTCTTTTGGAATGAGTATGAGCATCTCCACGTATGTGCAAAGTGTGGAGCAAATAGATTTTGAGAAGACATTATAGGCGAAGCAATCCCTGCAAAGGTTCTTCGCCACTTTCCTATCATTCCACAAATTAAGAACATGTTTAGATGCAAATGTATAGCTGAGTTAATGTCATGGCATACAAAGAGTAGGTCTACAGATAATGTAATGTGAGTGCCAGCTGACTCTGATGCTTGGAAGCACATAGATAGTAAGTGGCCAGAGTTTGCTAGTGAGCCTCGGTCCATACGTCTAGGCCTAGCTATGGATGGAGTGAATCGATTTGGATTACGCAGTTCTTCATGGAGCACATGGCCTGTATGTTTGGTCAATTATAATATCCCACCATGGTTGGCCACAAAGAAAGGTCATTTATTATTAGCTCTTATTGTACGAGGTAAGTATAAGGAAAAAAACATAGATGTATATCTTGCACCACTTGTGGAAGAAATGCGCATTTTATGGGATGGGATCACTATGCGTGACATGTCTCAACCTATAAGAAGACAAGTCGTGCAAGTGCAAGGCATACTTATGTGGACAATGCATGATTGGCCTGGTTATGGTGAATGTTCAGGTTTATCGATTTCGGGTTACCATGCTTGTCCTTTATGCGGACCACGACTCGAAGCACGCTATTCCAAAGCACTACGTAAAACTCGCTATGAAGGACATCATAGATATTTGCCAGATGGGCATGTTTTACGTGAAGGACAAATTGTTCGACAAGCGCAACACCAAATGAAAGCTAGCGATTGGAAACAACTGTGGGATTCAGAAAATCGAGTTGCTGGCATGAAACGGTTGTTCGAGAAGACGAAGCAATAGATGATGATCAGGAGGAAACCAGCATAGCAAGCGATTTAAAAGCCATCAATTTAGAGATAGGTATTCTCGGTGCATCAAATCTTCAAGAGGATGCTAGAATAGATGACTTCTGAATAAAAGACTTGTACGTACTAATTTTTGGTTTTTTTTTCTATTTATTCCCTATATTATTTTTCTTATCGCATGCTAATTATTTGAGTTCTTTTATTACAGAGCACGATGGGAGACAGTCCTCTAGTCACTCCACAGTCCGTGACAGAGGAGCAGTTTTTGCAGTTCATCTCTCAGGTTCCTCCTGCGTATATGGCCGCTGCATCACAGTATTGGATCGCTCGTGGTAGCACTCCTCCCGGCCTCACTCTTGGCGGCCTTACTCCTGCCGGCCTCACTCCCGTTGGCCTCACTCCCGCCGGTGCCACTCCCACCGGTGTCACTCCTATCGGTGTCACTCTTGAGGGTGGTGCTACTCCCGTAGGAGGTATGTCTCTTAGCTTTGTGACTCCACCACGACCATCTTTGCAGCCATCTCCTTCTGGATCTACTAGTAGACATGTGCGTTCAACACCTCAGCGCGATACAGGGTCTGGCCCGTCTCCTAGATCGAGGTCATGCTCTGGAGCAGGAGGTTCTAGGAGTGGATCTACAGGTAGGTCTGGAGGTGGAGGAGGCGGTTGTTGTGGAGGCAATGCGATGGAGGTTGTGTCGCCTGCTTCTACTCCTAGGACGAGTACCTCAGATGTAGGTACGCCATGCAGTACACCACGCAGTACACCACGTACACCTTGGGGTGCTCATGACCATGATGACTCCAAGGTGTATAGTATCCGAGATGGAGATCCGGTGATGGATGCGGCTGGGAAAGCAATGCGTGCACGCATAGGACAGCTTTGGTCAATCCAATTTGGACACTCCATCATGCGGAAATGGAGTGAACAGGATAAAGATCGGAAGAATTATATCACACAGACGATTTACCAGGAGTTCTGACCAGCTGATGGACAATCGATTGTCAATTCAGAGTGGATTCTCCATACCGCACATGAGGTCATGTCGCATCAACGATCCGAAGCTCGTGATGCATTCAGAGAAGGCTTACCAAAGCCTGTGTGGTTAGATGTTGAGGAGTGGGACATGATTCGTGATGAGCAACAACAGACTCCTGATCGATATCGCCAGCAGCGAAATGCCGCAGCCACACGTCTAGACAGGATTGGACCGTCACATTTGGGCAGCGGCCGATATGACACGATGCATCATGATTTTGTAAGTACCATTTCATTTATTGAATTTATTTGTGTTAAATTTCTCATATATATTTCTCTAATCTTTTTATATTTGTTTCAGGAGCTGGCAATGGGTCGTCCTCCAACACGATCAGAGGAGTCTTATGGATATAGTCATGGGTTGAGTGCACTATTGCAGGACTTGGGGGATGTCCTCGTCAGTGCCAAAAAACTTACAAACCTCATCTTTGATGCCAAATTTTCTGGCTTTGGAACCACACCGAACCCCATTATGCAGGATGAGCCACATCAAAAAGGAATGCTTGATGTTATAGGGGAGGTTCAAGAGGCTCATGAATTCTGTTGCTAGTGAGTAAAATTCCAACTTAAACTCCATCTTGACTTTAGCTTGTGCAGGACCATGTTTACAATTCCTCTCTGCTTTTTGAACCTTCTCAGCATATTATGAGTAACCTCTATAAGACTGACATTTTCCCTCTGGTTACAATATGAGAGGCTCCTTACCAACATGTCTTTGTGCTCCATCAACACCTACAAACACCCAACAGACAGGTGAGGACTGGCAGATATCTGGTCATTAGTGAAAACGTGGTTCCCATCTATGAGGTCTCTCCAAGAAGGGAACCCTTGAATATAGTACTTATGTTGCTTAATGCCGAGAGATCCATTTTCCCATAGAGAAAGCGATCCACTCCATATACTCTCTCGCAAAAAGAAATCTATTGAAAGAAAAAACTTGGGGTTGGGGGAGCAATTAGCTTTGACCTGCATCCAGGCAATCCATAACCTACAAGTGATACTACTAGCAACAGGTGAATAAGTATGAGGAGAAACCATAATATCTGATAATATATGACCTTTCCAAGATTTTTATTGAGGCAAGTAAAATTTATTGAAGTTCCTTATAAGAAGAGCCCAAAAACCAATGGAGTCAACTACCCTAGAAATCCAATTAGCTGAAAGTTTAGTGGCCATTTTAATGGAACAGAAAATGCCTAGTCCTCCTTCTTTTTTGAGGAGGCAATAGACATTCCAAGAAACTTTAGGGATTTTATTGTGATGAAGACTCCTTCCCCAAAGAAACCTCGTAGCAAAAGGGACAACATGGTTAAAATTCTTTTAGTTAGGCAACCAACAAGAAAGAAAATAAACTAAACTGGGAAAAATGTAGTGATTCAAGACAAACACTCTGTGAGAGATAGAGGATTGGCAGGCATACCACTGAAAGACTTTATTCCTGAAATTATTTATAATCCATTCCCATCTTTGATTAAGGGAAATTTCAAAACCCATGGGGATGCCCAAAAGTCTAAATGTTAGTTCAGAAAATTGGATGCCTTCTATGCAATCAAAACATGATGTTATTATGAAGAATGGTACTTCGTATCTATGTCACTAGTCCCCTAGCAAAAAGGCCATTGACACTAAAATTGGATGACAAGGTTTTGAATAATACGCATAAAATTGGATGATAAGGCCATTGAATAATACGTAAAAAATTGGATGGTAAAAGTTGGAAACGTATTTTTGATGGATAGAGTATTGATAGTATCATCCATTCCCTAATAAGGATTCTTTCTTAATCAAGATGTAGTATTTGTGGAGGATGCAGTTCAACCTGTACTTTAATGTACAAACAAGAGGTGTATAACATCAAAGTATATGCATGTATGCATATATGTATGTAAAGACACAATGTATGAATAATATTTCCACCATCTAACATGTCAAGAACATTACCACCATCCAACACGAGAAGACCGATGTTCCTTCGGAGGCCACTTTCTTGCTAAGAAAATCACGCGCGCGCACACGCAAACTTTCTCTTTCTTACTATCAGACGCAAACTTTATCTTTCCCTTGAAGCCAAGTCGAGTCGGACATCGCCCATTGGAAGGTAAACATAATGCGCGCATGCAATAAAATTTACTCATATAAGCTTGAGAGTCCCAAGAAACGTCGTATAATGCAGCCAAATTGATCCAAATTGATTTCGAGAGGGTTTCTAGAAAGAGAGAGGGGGAGGAAGATATAGAGACACATAAATGGAAACAAAGGTTGAAGATATGAAAATTAGAGTGAATTATATGGATACTAGAGTCAAAAACTACCGAAGAAAAGACTTTGGATGGTTAGTAAATGTCATCCACAACGGAAAAGCATTCTTGACAAAACATATAAGAAACTTCCATACTATATATCCAGTATCCATATAGGTCAGATAAAGATTTCATGATAATTCAATTCAAGTAGAAAGACGACAATACAAAAGAAAAGCCGTTTTGGGGGGGAAGAAAATCTAAATGTAAAACGATTTTCTCATTTTCCTCATAATTTAGCCTAAAAAAATAAAGATAACAAAGTAAATTATATATACAAGGTCATGTCATATGCAAGCACTCAGTATTATCAAGAGTTTTATGGTTTTGAGTAGTTTTATTGTTTTAAGTAGTTTTTAAAGTAAACTATATAAACAAGGTCATGCCATATGCTAGCACTCAGTATTATCAAGAGTTTTATTGTTTTGATTAGTTTTCTTTTTTGGTATCTTAAACAAAAGCGAATTACGTTTTGCATGTAATCCTTACTGGATGCATGACACGGTAACACAAATTTTAAACACTTTTACTGTCACGTGCAAAAAATCTTCTATAACGAGATCTACAATGAATACACATAATTAATTTCCTGTGTAAAATGGAACTCTAGAACGCTATGGTAATTATAAAATATAATCATAGTGCACGCACCATACGCGAGTTGTTTAAGCACTCATTTCTTGAGGCAAAGAATGTGTATTCAATTCTTGTAGATTGCTGGACATGCTTGGGTCAGTGTGTTTAGTTTACTCTTTTAATGCATTTTGGGTTATCGAAAGTAGATGCCTTTGGGTAGCCTTTTTCTCATGATGACTCGACAATCTAACCCCTACTTTACGGGATAGAGGGAGTAACTTGGGTAATATTCCCTTCACATGTACAATATGCCAAATTTCTTGTTTGAAAAAATAAATCAAAACAAGTGAGATTTTTGAATTCTCCAACTCAATCAGTTTATCATTGACCCTCAAATTTCATTTCTTTCTTGTTCATAAGATGAACACTCTCACATGATCCAGTAGCGTTTCGAGGTTCATTGGAGCTCCTAGGAGTCCCAAATATTTTACGTATTCAGTCTATAGTCTCCATTTAATTTGGTAGTTACAGGGCATGATAATGAAACTTAAGATTTGTAAATCAAGACAAATCAGATTGGAAAAAATTGTTATTATTACCATCCATTAACATACCAATGTATAGTTCCAGAAGAGCATATATCCCACTAAGAGTTCAATGGATATTTAAGTTCTCTAGATCAAAAAGTGTGGAAAGCAAACAAGAGCTACTTTGGGAGCTCTTGATATATTCAATAGAATAGAGACAGGTCTAATAAAGATCGAAATTCCAAGAAATTATTATATTTCTTCCAAGGAAAACTGGCCCAAAATTTCACAATTAAATTTTCATAGAAGATTTTAATTTCATGGTATGTCTTACAAAGGCTTCCTTATAAGGATCGCCTCGTAAAGGAGGATGAAATTTGGAGGTCTTCAAGTTTTGATTGAAATCTCTAAGTCTCTAAGGAAAACCAAGACATTTTAGCTCAACGACCCCAACCCTCAATGTAGTGCCGTTTGTTCTAACTAAAATCTTAGATTAGTATCACAAAGAAAACATTTGGTGTCCGTGTATATATATATATAGATTTATGTATAATTCATTTATGGACGTAAAATAAACTTAACGCATGTCAACATATATATTAGAAATGTTTGTATGTTCTTAGCTGATAATGTGCGACAATATGCTCTGAGGTTGCCATGCATGATTCATGTGAAGGCTTTGAAGTGAAGCCCAAGACGCTTGGGGAATCGTACACAATGTAGGGGAAGGATTTCGATGTGACTGAAATTGGGGATTTCCCCTCCATCCCTATTCCTTGTGAGGGAGATTAGGGATTCCCCTCCATCCCTATTCCTTCTTATCCGCTATATAACATGAGTCTAATGTATTAAGACGATAGGAGTCTAATGTATTACGACGATATATGATAACGAGAAAACTTAAGCTTGCTTTTGGACTACGTCAAGTCGATTCTGCATATCTTAATTCAAACGTCTAATACTTCTGTCTAGTTTAACGTTATATGTTAAAAAGATTGCTGTGTTTGGTGATATGCATAACCCAAGAGAAAAAGCTCGATTGATCGTACATCGCGAAACATATTTAATCACGTTCAGCTGATCGTCCATAGCCCCACAAATCACGTTCAAATGATTTAGTCACGTCGAGCTGATCGTACAAATTCACGCTCGACTAATATCCACATCAATTACAAACAATTGCACCGTCGGCCTCTGCCGTGGAAATTCGTCCAAACGACGGATTCAAGAAACAGTAGTGTTTCCATCAATCAATTCAACCAAAGGAGATTAAGATTGGTTTGAACTTCCTTTTTGAAAGAAAAGAAAAAACAACCTCATGTCTCAAACTATCAATATAACGCTATTCTATCTGTCCATGATATTTATCTGACGATGAGGATCAGTTGAATTTTTTGAAAATCACGATCAAAAGTGTTTTTAGCTGGCATTCTTACCTTTCATTTTTTTCTTATTTCATTGATAGGCGATGCCCACGTTTGATCGAAATTGGTGTCGAAATCTTGGATACTAGGGCTAGTCAATAAATGTTATTCAAAACGAAAAAGCATACTTTAAAAATCATATAAGGATCTTTGATAATATATATCCAATATCCATATAGGTGAGACAAAGATGTCATAATAATTCAGCTCAAGTAGGAAGATGACAATCCAAAAGAAAAGCATTTTTTTTTTTTTGGGGGGGGGATCTAAAAGAAAACCAATTTTCTCATTTTGCTCATAGTTTAATCTAAGAGTGTTATCGTTTTGAGTAGTTTTTTTATAATTTGATTAAATTAAACAAAAATGAAATACTTTCTGCATGTAATTCTTGCTAGATGGATGACACGGTAATACAAATTATAAACACTTTTATTTTCACGCGCATAAATTCTTCTACAATAAGTTCTACAATAAATATAAATTATTAATTTGTTCTCTAAAATGGATCTCCATAACGCTATGTTAATGGTACAATTCGAAAATCTAATCATAATGCACTCCGATAATCTGGTTGTTTAGGCACTGGCTTCTTGAGGTAGAGGTTCTGTATTCAATCCTTGTAGGTTGTTGAACATGCTTGGGCCAATGTGTTTAGTTTACTCTTGTAATGCATTTGGATCGTCAAAACTAGATGTCTTTGGGTAGCCTTTTTCTTATGATGATTCGACAATCTCACCTCTACTTTATGAGATAGAGGGATTAACATGGGTAGTATTCCCTTCACCTGTACAATGTATCAAATTTCCTCTCAGAGAAAAACAAACCCAGTCATGTAAGATCTTTGAATTCTCCCATTCAATCAGTTTATCATTCATTAACACATCATTTAAGTTTTGGTTCCCTCAACTTCCTTTCCTTCTTGTCCATAATATGAACACTCCCACATGATCCAATAGCATTTAAGGGTTAATTGGAGCTCCCATGAGTCCCAAATACTTTCCATATTCAATTGATAGTTTCCATTTTATTTGGTAGGTACGGAGCATGCTAATGAGTCTTGCGACTCCAAATCAAGAAAATTAGGATTGGATTTTTTTGTTATTACTACCATCCATTAATAGCGCAATGCATAGTTCGAATAGAGCTTCTATCTCACTTTGCGTTGAATGGCTATTTGCGTTTCCTAGATGAAGAAGTGTGGAAGGCAAAAAAGAGTTAGTTTTAGAGCTTTTGATATATTTCATAGAATAGAGATAGGTATGATAAAGATCCGAATTTGGAGAAATTATTATATTTCTGTCAACGAAAATTGGCCCAAATTGTCACAAGTAATTTTTTATAGAACCTTTTATTTTGGTATGTATGGAAACCGTAGGTCGCCCCGATGCCCCACAAAGTCTTCCTTACAAAGAACTCCTTGAACAAGAGGATGAGAAGTGGAGATCTTCAAGTTTTAATTGAAATCTATAAATCTCTTAGGAAAACCAAGACATTGTAGCTCAGCAACCTTTTGTTATAACTAAGAACTTAGATTAGAAACGCGTGTCAACGAAACTTGACAAACATTTTTCTCCTTACATATATAAGCGGACAATATGTAAGGAAACAAAATTTTTGGATGTTCTTAGCTGAACATGTGCTACAATATGTTCTTAGATTTCCAAGCATGATTATAGTGAAGGCTTTGAAGTGAAGCCAAAGAGGCTTGGGGAATCGTAGACAATGTAGGAAGAGGATTTCCATGGGAGTGAGATTGGGGATTCCCCTCCATCCCTATTCTTTCTTATGCCCTACATAAAATGAGTCTAAAAAGTTCTGTCAACTTTAAAGTTATTTGATAAAAAAATGCTCTGTTTGGTGATATACCCAATAACAAAAAGTCAGATTTTGTGATTCTGTCAGCCTAAAAGTTCTGTATTTCCTACAGGTACTTTGTAGCTGGAAATAATGTCCTCTTTTATTGATCGTACATCGCCCCACATATTTAATCCCCTTGAGCTGATCGCCCTTACAAACTCACATTCAATTGATGTTCGAGAAGGTACGAGGCGACAAAACCAAACGACAAAGAGTAATGAGGATCGTCTCACCCCTACGTTAGCTGTCGGACAAATATCCACGTCAATCACAAGTCATTGCACAGTCGGCCTCTGCCGTGTAAATGGGTCCAAACGTTTGATTCAAGAAACAATAGTGTCGGAAAAAGAAAAGAAAAAACTTGTTGTTTGAATCCATTCAAGCAAAGGAGATTAAGCTTCGTCCGAACTTCTGCTTTGACAGAAAATCAAAAGGAACCGAAGGAAATCTGGTGATCATTTCGTCCCTTTAGTGGGAGAAAGCTCGAGCGAAAGATAACGCTATTCTATCTGCCCATGATAAATCTGCTAGTATAGCGAACATCCTGTCAGTTTTCAAAACATTATGGAGTTGTGTTTTCAAAACATTATGGAGTTGTGTTTTCAAAACATTATGGAGTCAGTTTTCAAAACATTTGAAAGTTGTGTTTTCAAAACATTATGGAGTCAAAATTTCTATGGATCCTCTCTTCTTATTATATTTCCGAGTATGCGTATACATCCCATTGTTCTTCTTACTAAACCCTTTCCCAGTGACCCTTTCCCAATGAAAGGTAATACTTGTTTATGAGAAAGGTCTTATAGATTCTTTCCTAAAATTCTCTCATGCAAGAAAACTAGAACCGGAGATAGTTTTCTTCTTGAATGTAGCTAAACAATGTATGTCGACTGAGGAACGTTGTCCTTAGCATTAGTCATTATATCTCTTTAACTACTACTTTAAAGCAAAATTGGTGCTGTACTTAGCTATTGATGTGCAACCATAGCTTCCACTATTTTGCTTAGAATACAAGAGTCATGTTCTTCATTTGAAGATGATACTTGAGAGGTATTACTATTTTCCTTGGAATTGGGTGTACTTAGCTATTGATGTGCAAGCATGGCTTCCACTATTTTCCTTATAATACAAGAGTCATCTTCTTCATTTGAAGATGACACTTCAGAGGTATTACTATTTTCCTTGGAATTGGGTGAGCCTTCTCTTATGTTTTCAGGAATAGGAAGTCACCAAAAAAGAAAAGGACACTAGCTTAGAAATCCACAAGTGAATCTCTATCTTTATCGCTTTTAAAGAAAACAAAATTTCAAAAAGAAAAAAAAGTAGGAATTTTTTTGTGTAAATTGGTTCTCCCTTATTCCACGAGGTTTACATGGCTATTGGGTTTCGTAGTTTACAAACACTCTCTAAAACTTCTTTAATCACTCTCCATTTTGCAATACTCTTTCAAATGTACATTCGCATGAGAGAATGGTCCCAAGTGAAATACCACTTTGGAGGATTTCACGAGACCCAAGCAAGTGCAAACTAGCAACAAAGTTTGTAGAAACTTCGAGGGATGGCTATGTCCTACAAAGGGATGGCTGCCCTTAGTAAGAGGAAAGGTTAGAGCATTATCAAAAAAAGTAAGGATGCTAGAGCCTGCCTAGCACCATGCCTCAAAAATAGAAGAAACTGTTGGAGGCCCCTATTATATACATGCTCCATACTTCTCAATATCAATCACGATGTTGATGGTCAGAAGTTCAACGATTGATAGCTATAGATGTAGAAGAAGTTCCAAACAAGTTAGTCCCTTCAAATAATTTGACGTGGTTTGATGAGAAAGTAACTAAAAAAAAAGTTCCAGAACTTAAAAAGGCTTTACTAAAGGTAAATAGTCACAATTTTCATGGCCTCACCAATGTGTTCTATAGGTCCTTCAAGGGCGTGCTTCTGGGGCCATACATCATGATTTGAAAGGAACCTTTAAGATCTAGTGCACCAAAAAACGTCTTGGAGATAATTTACATGGAAATAAAAACTTAAAACTCTAGCAAATAAAAACAAAACTCACAACATTCAGCCCTCAAAATTTGTCCCTCAAAATTCAGCCCTCAAAGTTTGTCCCTCAAAATTTGTCCCTCAAATTTTGTCCCTCAAAATTCAACCCTCAAAATTTTTCCCTCAAAATTCAGCCCTCAAAAATTGTCCCTCAAAATTTGTCCCTCAAATTTTGTGCCTCAAAATTTGTTCCTCAAAAATTGTCCCTCAAAATTTATCCCTCAAAATTTGTCCCTCAAAATTTTTCCCTCAAAATTCAGCCCTCAAAATTTAGGCCTCAAAATTTGTCAACAACATGGTAACCGTCTTGTTCTTGATTCGCATTATGCGAGTACTTCAAATGCACCCAATAGAGAAGAGACCCATCTAGCTCGGCCTACATATAATAGGTCACTAATGCATTATTGCTGTGGTGAGTATCGCCATATGCAGGACAGGTGTTCTCTACCAGAAGGTGCACCTCCCTGTCAACATTGTCCAGATGCCAAGGATCACTATACCAGAGATTGCCCAAGAAACCGCCCTGCTCCAATTCACATGATTGCAATCTCCCCAGAAGTAGAAGGTATGACCACTCTGTCTTATGCTGTTTCATCTTCTTCATTGCCCATGATGATCAGAGCCAGGCGAGCGGCAACAACCTGTAGAGAGGAACAACAGGGACTCAAAAATAGAGATGAGGAAAAGAAGGCTGGTTGGAAGGGCCAAGTAGACATTGAAGGAGCTTACGATATGGTGACTACTTCCCTTAAAGAGAAACCTCCAAGCTCTTAGGAAGACACACAAGAGGTTAAGATTGAGGAAATCTTGAAAGGTATTCATGACAAGGTTAGTTTGTACCAACTCACAATAATGGATTCGAAAGTTAAAAGTGACTTATTGAAAGTTATACACTCGGCCTACTTAAGCCCACCACCAAGTGAAGAGGGTTTCATGGCTGACTTCCCACCGACACCCTTGGTAGACTATCAAAGCTCAATGCTATCTATTTTCATAAACGATGAAGGTCTAACTAGTGTCATTATAGATGCAGGCTCTGGCATCAATCTCATGCTTGATTTTACAATGCAGAAACTCAAATGGAACCCCACCAAGGTGGCATCCTTCACTGTCACATTAGTAGATCACCATCGTGTTATGCCCCTCGGCATCATCAATAAGGTACACATGTCAGTACAAGGTTGTCCATTCATCCTGGATTTTGTTGTGATTGCCCTGCCACAAGAAAGCTCTTATCCTTTGCTTTTGGGAAGGCCTTGGTTAAGGCAAGCAAAAGCACTACAAGATTGGGGAAGAGACCTGATGTGGATCTCCTTGAAGACTAATAACCACTTACAGGTACACTTAGAAGAAGGATGTCACTCCAACAAGACAACTGGATATGTAGATATTCAGGTAATGCCTTTTGTACCCCAAGAAGAAGAGAATTTGTTAAATTCGATGATGGGTGTTGCAGAGTGTTGCACTGTTGAGATTAGTGAAATAAATGAAGAGCTTGCAAAAGAAGCCCAAGGAAGGGAAAAAGAGTCAAGAAATGATAGTTTATGCTCAATCACTTACAAAGGAGAAAAAGTGAGTCCTTGCAGGAAAACAGAGGCGGAGGCCAAGAAAGAGCCTTTGGAGATCAAATTTGGGCATTTTTCACAAAATGGTCTTGGTGGTCAAAAATTAGCAGGAACTGAGAAAAAATTACCAAGAAGTGAGCAAAAAGTAGGAGGAAGTGAGTTAATATCTTCGGGAGGCCCAAATACTCAAATTGGGCCATCAAAACAAATTGGTCCATTGGATCAAAATAGGCCAATTTTGCAAGGATTCACCACTATAGAGTTCTACAAAAAGGTAAAAAAGCCTAAAAAATGTCAAAATTGAAGAAGCCTTTGAGGAGGCTAATTTTGAGTCTCAAGGGCCGAATTTTGAGCCCCAAAACAAAGAAGACCTTCCATTTTAAGAAATTCCTCAAGGATGGATCAAGCAACATATGATGGAACATAAGGTGAATTCCAACCCTGTACACAGTGCAGATGCTTTTTCAAAAGAGACCATTCCTGAAATGCTAGTTCAAGAAGTGAACCTTGGAGATGAAAGAAATCCCCAAATAGTCCACTTAGCCTCCTAGTTGTGGCATTATTCCAATTTACAACAGAGGGTAACTTCTCTCCTTTTCTCCTATAAAGATGTCTTTGCATGGTCCTACAAGGATCTGACACGGATTTCAAAGGAGCTTGGATTACGTTGAATACCCTTAGTAGAGGGACTTGCACCTGCAAGAAGTAGGCCGTATCGACTCAATCCAAAATATGCAGAGGCAGTGAAACTCGAAATCACAGAACTTGAGGAAGAAGGTATTATTGTTCCAGTAGAACATTCAAGGTGGCTTTCATCTATGCTTATTGTACCCAAGAAAAATGTGATAAAATAAGAGTATGCGTTGATTTTTGTGCTTTAAATAAGGTAACTTTTAAGATGGCTTCCCTCAGCCTTTCATAGAACATGTGTTAGAAGAAGTAGCCGGTCACACTTTATACAGTTTTCTTGATGGTTCCAGTGGCTACAACCAAATATTAATTCATCCTGATGATAGAGAGAAAACTGCCTTTGTCACTCCATGGGGCACTTATGTGTAAACATGCATGGCTTTTAGGCTAAGAAATGCACTTGCTTCGTTTAATAGAACAATGTATCTGATATTGGGAAAATGGTTGATAACTTTTCTATGCATTTTTATGGATGACTTTTCAGTGTTCTCAGGCATAGATAGAAGAGCAGTAGTCCAAGATATTCACGAGGACTTGGAAAATCTGAAGGAAATCCTTGAGCAGTGTCTAATAACAAGTTTGAAGTTGAATCCTGCTAAATGTCATTTTTTGGTCACTAAAGGCACTCTCCTTGGTCACATCGTGTATGCAAATGGGATAACTGTAGATCCAGCAAAGGTCACTACTATCCTTTCCACGGACGCCTAAGGATGTACAAAGCTTTTTAGGCCATGCAAGCTACCATATGAGATTTATACGGATGTATTCAGAAATAGCTAAGCCTCTGTCAAGGCTTACGAGTAAGAAGATTCCTTTCTCATGGAGTCGTGAGGCTGAAAAGGCATTTTTTGAACTAAATTTGAGGCTATGTACTGCTCCACTCTTAACCTTTCCTAACTGGTCATTAGAGTTTCATGTGCATATAGATGCTAGTCTTCATGCAATAGAAGTAGTTTTGGCTCAACCCTCGATGGCAAAGGTGCCCAAGGTCGATCAACCTTTAGCTTATGCTAGCAGACTATTTAGCAAAGCAGAAAGAAATTACAACACTACGGAAAGGGAAGGTTTGGCTATTGTCTTCACACTCCAAATGTTTAGGCACTACCTTCTCGGTGTGCATTTCATTGTCATATCTGATCATTAGCCCGTCAAGTACTTAATTAATAAGCCTAGAGTAGCTGGAAGGATTTGGCGTTGGCTACTACTGTTTCAAGAGTATGATTTTGAGATTCATATTAGGCCAGGAAAAGAACACTACATGGCGGATCAGGTGACAAGGATGGCTATGAGTGAAAAGGCGACAAGTATTAATGATGAACTTGTAAATAGTAGTCTCTTCGTGGTAGAGACTCAAACTGAGTGTTATGGTGAAATTTTGCATTTTCTCACTTCTGGAAAATTACTTGAGAACATAAAACCATTGGAAAAGAGGAGATTCCTCTTTACAGCCAAAGCATATTCACTTATAAATGACCATTTATATAAATATTATCATGATGGTATCTTGAGAAAATGTGTTTATCCAGAGGAGGTGAATTTTTTGCTTGAAGTAGCACACAGTGAAGGGCATCTCAAGGGAGAGGAGTTGGCTCACAAAATTATCCACAGGCGATTATGGTGGCCTCATGTTTACAAAAATGCTATCAAATTTACCAAAGGATGTGATATCTGCTAGAGATATGCTCCCAAGCCTAGTAGACTGAATTTTCAACCATTATTGATCTCCACTAGACGGCTACCTTTCGAACGATGGGGTCTTGATTTCATTGGACCAATCAGCCCAACTGGTCAACCTGGTGGTAAGAAGTATATCTTAGTGGCCACATGTTATTCTACAAAGCGGGTAGAAGCTAAGGCTACTACTGATTGTACTTCCACTACAGTAGCCAAGTTTATGTGTAAAAGAATATTCTCAAGATTTGGTTTCCCATTGGAAGTCACTAGTGATTGAGGCATGCACTTTGTAAACAAATTTTTGCAAATAACCTTTGACAGGTACAAGATCTTCCATAAGAAATCATGTGCATACTACCCGAGAGCAAATGGGCAAGTAGAAAGTTCTAACAAGATTTTGATTGGATTACTACGAAAATTAGCCTTCGACCATCACAGTTCATGGCCACAAGCCCTCATTGGTGGAATATGGGCTTTTCGAACAACCAGAAGGGGCACCATGGGAGAGATCCCATTTCTTCTAGTGTATGGGAAAGAGGCATTCACATTAGAAGATTGGTAGCATTGGAGGAATATAGGGAAACAACTATGAAGAGGCTACAGGAAAAGCAAGAAGAAAGGAAACACTTTCATGACAGACACTTAAGGACCAATAAGGTGGAAGAAGGAGCTCTAGTGCTGGTATATCAGATTCCATCTGTACCTACTAAATTGACACCAAAATGGTCAGGACCCTACAAAGTGCTGAGGATATTTCAACAAGGAGCAGTACAAGTAGAGGACTTAGAGGGTGAGAAATTGCCTCTAGTCAACATTTCAAGGGTGAAGGCTTATCTAGCGTGAAGGCTTATCTAAGTTGAAACATTTCGAGAAAAATCAATCATTGTATATGTTGGTGTAAATTTCAAGCCTACACATTTGGCTCAAAGGATGCATTGAAGTCTACACATACATGAAGAAGCATAGGAACATATGATAATGGTTAATTATCACTTTACCTCATTGTAGAAGCCAAATTGACTTGGAATCTTTTGTAACCACCTACTAAAATGAGTCGTGGAAAAGTAGATCATTTGATTGAAGGAATATAATATGTAGGAGCTTGATCATAGGTAGCCAAAATTTGAATTTGAATTCAAATCTTCACTAATTACATATAAAAGTGAACATGAAAAGTTGCGGGTAGAGAGAGATCACTCCCGAGCTTCTCATTTCTGATTTTGAGTGTGTGTGAGGACTATACTATAGCCTACACGTCTCTCTACCATTAGGCAATGTTGTTCATGCCAATGGGATTGTATACAAGTGTTCATTAATAGATACATTTACATCATTCATCTCTGAGTTCTTTGTTAGTCTACTCAAAAGTCTGTCAACTTGTCAAGGGCATATCTCGGTCAATTCTTCACCAAAGTCATTAATTCAAAGCTTGTTAAATTCAAATCAAAGTCATCTACACGCTATCAAAGTTTGAACTGATTCTATTCAGCCATTTAAGAGAAATCTGCGTTGAGATGAACTTTGGTCATTTTCTGCTACAGTCCTAAAAAGTCGGGGGTATAGCTAAACTTGCTAAATTGATTTCTCTTAGTATAGTTTATCTTTTTACATCATTCCACTTGAAAATGGTATCTCACTAAGCTAATTAAATAACCCTAGAAGGAATTTTATCAATTTCTACTATGGTGGTCACACTGAGTAAAACATTCAGCAGGTGTCATGACATAAATAGAAGGTTTTCTTGAGTTTGTGAACTACAAAGTTATCTGTTTTGGTTCAATCATTACACACATCACTTCCAAAGTACATAGGCCATTTTTTGGTGTTATTGGAAAGCTAACAAGGTCTACTTATCAAGTCTGAAGCAAAAGAGGGCTGGTACAAAGAAAGTGTAGCAATACCTAATCAGTCTCTTGGAGCATCCATCCATCTTTCCAACAGTCGTATCAGAGCAATAGAGGTAATATGTGAGATGGTTTTGCTTCATTTATTGATAAATTAGATAGGAACAACTATCAAGCTTCGTCTCTAAGGATGAAGACCTACTTACAAGGAAGGAGTCTCTATGGATACATCTCAGGAGATGAGGAATTGACCTCATTCAAAGCAAGAGGATTGCCAACCAAGGAAGAACAAGAAAAGCTCAACACATGGTGTGCTAAGGATGCATTGGCAATGTCCTATTTACTCAACTCTATCTCTCACTTTCTTTTGCCACATATCAGAAATTGTAAGACATCCCAAGAAACTTGGAAAACCTTGTCATCATATTTTTCCTCCAATACAAGGGCTAGGAAAAATCAGTTGTGGATTGAAATCACAACACTAAGGAAGCAACCTAAGCAAGCTGTTTCAGAATTTGTGACCAAGATCAAAGATGTTGCAGATCAGTTAGCAAGCATAGGAGAAGAGATTGAAGAAGAAAAAATTGTAAGGCAAGTGATGAATGGAATCAAGGCTGATGACAAATGGGAAAGCTTCACCACTAGAATGGATCTCTACACGGACATGCACACTCCAGATCTTACAACTCTCATGGGACAACTATTTACACATGAAGCAAAGCTCACCAAAAATGGATATACATCCAAAGGTAATAACTCTTCTGCCCTATACACTGATAAGAAGTCTAAGGATAAAGGCAAGAGCAAAAAAATGGAAGATGAAGGTTCTACTCCCAAGCCAACTATGCAAGAAGAGGTAGATCTTCAAGAGGAAGGGGCAGAGGAGGTAAGCAAGGTAGGGGGAGACCCTATAACTCATCACCAAGCAACATTTGTGGTTTATCAAATCATACTACAGATGAGTGTTTTAGGAATTACAAAAATCAGAGAGAAAGAGGCTACCAAAGAGGTGGATACTCACAGTCAAGAGGAAGGTTCAACCATCACCAAGGCCACAACAACAATTACAACAAAAATTACAATGGCAACTACCAAGGAGGATTCAAAACCAGAAAGGACTACAACAACTACACAGATGAGCAGGATGACTCTGTTCTGATCATGATCATGACTTCAAAGTCAGGTACAAATGATGACCACCTAGTCTACATTGACTCAGGGTGCTCAAATCATGTGGATGGCAATGTGGCACTACTCTTTGATCTTGAGGAACCAAAAGGTAAACATCAAGTCCAAACAGGTGATGATACAAAGCATTCTGTAGTTAAAGTTGGAAATGTTAAGACGGGATGGTAATCAGAATTTTTTGAGCAGGGTACTCTATGTACCAACCATTACCAAAAATTTTATGAGTGTTGGTCAGATTGTGGAGAAAGGTTTGCAGGTCAGATTCAATCAATATGGAGCATTTGTGGAAGACCCAAGACATGCGTTCAAGAGGATTGCTAAATGAGAAAAATCAGGTAGACTTTTCACTTTTGAGTTGGAAGATACAAAGAATATTGCACTATACAGTTATAAAGATCAAACACTTTCAGAGCTTGAGATTTGGCACAAAAGCTTAGGGCACATAGGAGAAAGAACCTTGAAACAAATGTGCAGGGACCAATGTGTGCTTGGGATACCTAATGTATCCAAGCAACATATGATTTACAAGTGTGGTGCTTATCAATTTGGTAAGTCTCAGAGGTTACCCTTCTCCAAGAAAGGATATATGCATGAAGACTACCTAGAGCTTGTACACACAGATGTATGGGGACCAAGCAAAGACCCCTCAGTCTCAGGTTCAAGGTACTATTTGTCTTTCATTGATGATTATAGCAGATGGGCTGTATTGTACTTCATGAAGCACAAGGATGAGGTATTTAATTGCTTTAAAAAATATCTTGCATTAGTTGAAAACCAGATAAGAAGGAATTTGAAGAGGCTAAGGTCAGATGGAGGAGGTGAGTACTTCTCCAATGAGTTTGAAAATTTCTTGCAGGACAGAGGCATCAAAAGAGAAATAACCACAAGGTATTCTCCTGAACACAATGGGGTAGCTGAAAGAAGAAATAGGTTAATTGTTGAGACAGCTAGATCTATGCTTAATGAGAAGAAGTTACCTAACTATCTATGGGCAGAGAGTGTTTGTACTGCCACTTACCTCATAAACAGGTTACCATCTAAGTCACTTGATGGTATGACACCCTATGAAGCATGGCATGGTAAGAGACCATCATTAGATCACTACAAAATATTTGGATGTGTAGCATATGTGCACATTCCTTCTCAGATAAGAGGTAAGCTAGACCCAAAGGCTGAAAAATGCATTTTTATTGGGTATGATTTAAATAAAAAAGGTTACAGGTTTTATAATCCTACCAATAAGGGATTTATGGTAAGCAGAGATGTGATCTTTGATGAAAATGATTCTTGGTATGAGAATGAATGCCGGAAGGTTAAAATACCCTATGATTTGGAAGAGGAATTTCCAAAACTTGCAAAGGAGGAACCTACTCAGAATGAAGACTCAAGTTCAGATGATGAAGACACTATCAACCTTGAAGAATTCAAGGCATGGAAGTCCAAGGGCAAGATGAAGATGAAGAAGCTTGAAGACATACCTGAATCTTCAAGTCAATCAATCAGAAGATCTCAAAGAGAAAGCAAAAAACCTATCAGATATGGGTCTTATACATTAAAAAAGGCTTTATATGGATTGAAGCAGGCACCTAGGGCATGGAATTACAGGTTAAATACATACCTCCAAGACTAAGGTTTTGTCATGAGCAAGGCTGACACTTCTCTGTTCATTAAGAGAAGTAATTCAGAGGTAATATATCTCTGTGTTTATGTTGATGACATCATCATTACAGGTAATGATGTCAATGGAATCAGGGATATCAAAAGCCAGATGATGAAGGAGTTCAGGATCAATGATCTTGGTTTATTGAAGTATTTTCTAGGGCTTGAATTAGTTTACACTAATTCAGGGACATACATTACTCAGAAAAAGTATGTACAGGATATGTTGAAGAAGTTTCACTTGCAGGATGCTAAAGTAGCAAGCACTCCAATGGAGATAAACCTAAAGCTAAGTGCCCATGAAGGTGATGAAGTCAAAGACATTACAGGTTATCAAAGTATGGTGGGTAGCTTGAACTATGCTACTCTTACAAGAATTGATATTGCATATGGAGTAAGTGTGCTAAGTCAATTTATGCACAAGCCAAGCATACCTCACTAAGAGGCGGCCAAGAGAATCTTGAAGTATCTCAAGGGTACACAAAACCATGGTTTGTATTTCCCTTACACTTCAGATATTGATATCAAAATTTATTCAGATGCAGATTGGGCAGGATGCAAGGATGATAGGAGGAGCACTTCTGGATATATCTCTTTTGCAGGTGACAAACCAATTTCATGGTCTTCAAAGAAGCAAGCTACTGTTGCTTTATCTTCCACAGAGGCAGAGTATAGAGCACTGACTAATGCCACACAAGAAGCAATTTGGATTAAGCTTTTGTATACAAAATTGGGTTTGTTTACTAGGTCACCAATTATCTTTGGAGATAATACAAGTTCTCTTCACCTTGTAGCTAATCCTATTTACCATGCTAGGACCAAACACATAGAGGTCCATTACCATTATGTGAGAGAGAAATTGATAAGCAAGGACATTGAACTCACCTATGTATCAACCAACATGCAATGTGCAGATTTGTTGACTAAAGCTTTGGATGGAACAAAACTTTGCAGGTTCAAATCCATGATTGGATTGCAGGATATACTTGAAGATTGAAGATGAAGACTTAAGCCAAAATGTTTGGCTTGAGGGGGATTTGTTGCTGTAAATTGCAAGCCTACACATTTGGCTCAAAGGATGCATTGAAGTCTACACATACATGAGGAAGCATAGGAACATGTGCTAGTGCTTAATTACCACTTTACCTCATTGTAAACGCCAAATTGACTTGGAATCTTTTGTAATCACGTACCAAAATGAGTCGTGGAAAAGTAGCTCATTTGAATGAAGTAATATATCCTAATATGTAGGATCTTGATCATAGGGAGCCAAACTTTGAATTTGAATTCAAATCTTCACTCATTATATATAAAAGTGAACATGAAAAGTTGCGGGTAGAGAGAGATCAATCCCGAGCTTCTCATTTCTGATTTTGAGTGTGTGTGACGACTATACTATAGCCTACACCTCTCTCCACCATTAGGAAATGTTGTTCATGCCAATGGGATTTTATACAAGTGTTCATTAATAGATACATTTACATCATTCATCTCTGAGTTCTGTGTTAGTCTACTCAAAAGTCTGTCAACTTGTCAAGGTCATATCTCGATCAATTCTTCATCAAATTAAGTTATTCAAAGCTTGTTCGATTCAGCTGAAAGTCATCTACATTCTATCAAAGTTTGACGTGATTCTATTCAGCCATTTCAGATGAATTTGGGTCGAGGTGAACTTTGGTCATTTTCTGCTACAGTCCTAAAAAGTCGAGGGTATAGCTAAACTTACTAAATTGATTTCTCTTAGCATAGTTTATCTTTTTACATCATTCCACTTGAAAATGGTAGGTTACTAAGCTAATCAAATACCCCTAGAAGGAAGTTTATCAATTTCTTTTGTGCTGGTCACACTAGGTAAAACATTCAGCAATTATCAAGACATAAATAGAAGGTTTTCTTGAGTTTGTGAACTACAAAGTTATTTGTTTTGGTTCAATCATTACACACATCACTTCCAAAGTACATAGGCCATTTCTTGGTGTTATTGGAAAGCTTAGAAGGTCTACTTATCAAGTCTGAAGCAAAAGAGGGGTGGTACAAAGCAGGTGTAGCAGTACCTACTCAGTCTCTTGGAGCATCCATCCATCTTTCCAACAGTATATACCCTAGTTCTCATTTCAGCTTGTTTTACCCAGAAACAATTCTAATTTTGTTCTTAGAAATTTAACCAATATTGAGGAATTGCACGGAGATGGTGCAACATCTTGATGTGGGGGATTGTAATCGATCAAGATTTCATCTTGATTGTATGCGAGCCCAAAAAAAAAAATCAACATCCTAGCGCCACTTCTTTTCATCCTTGAGAGTTCACCGCTCGAGATTCGCCCTCATTACATCTTTGTCGATCAGAAAAAATTTATTCTTCATATTTTTCCCTCGAAATTCAGCCCTAAAAATTTGTTCCTAAAATTTTTTCTGTCAAAATTCAGCCCTCAAAATTTTTCCCTCAAAATTTGTCGCTCCAAATTTGTCCCTCAATATTCAGCCCTCCAAATTTGTCCCTCAAATTTTGTCCCTCAAAATTTGTCCCTCAAAATCTATCCCTCAAAATTCAGCCCTCAAAATTTGCCCCTTAAAATTCAGCCCTCAAAAATTGTCCCTCAAATTTGTCCTTCAAATTTTGTCCCTCAAATTTTTTTCCTCAAAAATTGTTCCTCAAAATTTATCCCTCAAATTTTGTCCCTCAAAATTTGTCCCTCAAATTTTATCCCTCAAAATTTTTCCCTCAAAATTCAGCCCTCAAAATTTGTCACTCAAAATTCAGCCCTTAAAATTTATCCCTCAAAATTTTTCCCTCTAAATTTGTCCCTCAAAATTCAGCCCTCAGAATTTGTCCTTCAAAATTTGTCCCTCAAAATTCAGCCCTCAAAATTTGTGCCTCAAAATTCAGCCCTCAAATATGGTCCCTCAAAATTTTTCCCTCAAAATTCATCCTCCAAAATTTAGCCTTCAAAATTCATCCCTCAAAATTTGGCCTTCAAAATTCATCCTTCAAAATTCGTCCATGGTGCCATAATCAAGTCGGCTATCAGATTTGTGGAGATACTAAACATTCTTAAATGAAGTGTTGATTCATGATAGAAAAGAGTCTCCACTTCAAGGCCATATGCCGAAGTCTTCAGGTGCTTTTGAGTCAATTGGCTGTCAATACCAAAACTAGACTACTTACCCAAAATTAGCCACCTCTCCCTCCACTTTTGTCAGATCAGCATGAAGAATGATGGTGTAGTAAATGATGGGATCCGGTGGAAGCCACTCTCTTAGCCAGACGTGTGTAGTGAATAGTGATGGTGCCTTAAATGGTGGTATTCGGTGGAAGCCACTCTCTTGGCCTAGAGCTCTATTTAAGTAGCAGTTTGCACTCGTTTGGGGGGTACAGATAGACGGTCAGAGATGTATGTTAGTGAAGGATCCATTCGGAAGGATATACAGAGATTTAGGAGGTTGAGAGATACACTCACTATCGTCTCTCTAACTCTAGATTTTGTCGATTTGGGTCTTCTAGTGTTACTGTGGTATTACGAGAGTGTTCTCATCAGGCTACTCCTTGATTATTCTCTGCTCACTAATGTGATTTTGCCCATTGTGGAAGAGGCTTCTGTGTTGGAGATTATACAGAGTGAGAGCTTTAGCGTTGGGGGTAGTCGGCATGAAGGTGAGATTGGATATACTCGGATAGTCACTTGTAAGCTGGAGTTTGTAACAGTTGTGCTAATGACTCATACTATTGTATACCTTCTATGTGTTTGTATACCTTCTCTAGGTTGAGATGCCCTAATTCATCTTTGGAGTGATTGGACCCTTTGCACTGTTAACAGGTTTATCTTTTGTGTATTACTGCAATTTTTTTCAATATTGGTCAAATTAGC
>CM035415.1:30146025-30171025 GCA_020310875.1 Ceratopteris richardii
GGGTATTTATAACTCTGCGGAATCATTGACATTTGCCTGCTCACAGAATTGTTAAACGGTATACTTCCCTAAAGAGAACCCCCCTTGAGTAGTTGAAGTATTGGAGTGCTTGCTGTTTGTTTCTGTTAAAATTAGATATCCCAGTATCTCCTCTACATTTTTGCACACCCGGTGGGACCTTCGCATTTCTGTGAGAGGCCCTGAGGATGTTTGCAAGTAGGTACATGACCCATACACAAGCAGATAAGGAGTCTCTTTGTGTACGGAGGAGCCTTAACAAGTTAACTATAACTTCGACTAGTGAGCCTACCTCCCCTCTACCCTCCTTGAATTTATCTATTGATTTGGGTGCGACACCATTGTCAAAAGAGAAGCATAGGAGAACCTTAGACTTCTCCTCAGATACGTCAGAAGAAACACCAGTACAAATGGAGGATCTCTCTCATTTACTCTCCAGACTAAACATCAAATTCCCTACCTTCAAGGGACAAGCTTATGAGGATGCTGATGATCATGTGAGGAGATTCATCTCCTTATGCCGTGGACGAGGTCTGCAGAATAGAGAGGATGCAATGTTGGCACTCTTCCCATCCACTTTGGAGGGTCTTGTGGATAAATGGTATAGTCAATATGCAGATGGCTATTTCACTACATGGGAGGCTCGCAAGGCGGCATTCTCACAGACATTTCGACCTAGTGATTCCTCGGAAAGAGCTCTAGATCAGCTAGAGAATCCACAGCTAAGATCAAGTGAATCATTTCATGAATTTCACACTAGAACAAAAGCACTTGTAGCACACCTACCACATGATCCAGGTGACTTCTTGGTTAAAAAATGGATAGAAAAAGCTCTGCCGAGGTCATCTCAGCAGAAGTTACGTGAGTCTCTTAGATTGGATGCAACCCTCAATGATTTTGTTGCAGCAACATCACGCATTGAAGAAGCTAGGCAAGATTTTGAAGGGGATACACAATCAAATTATGCTGCAAAACTGGATCCTATTGGGCAACTGAAGAAGGAAGTGGAGGCATTGAAAATGCAACAAAATCAACAAGAAGAGAAGGTCTTGCCACCACTGCGCCGTACTGACGATGAAGTAGCCCAACTTCGCCATGAGTTAGAATATTTGCGGACCACTCAGGATATAAGAAAGCAGATTTGGTGTACAATCTATAACAACAATGGAAATTCCAATACTAATTGCCCTAACAAGGTAAGTTGTCAATTTTGTGGAAAGGATGGTCATGAAGCTAGAGATTGCTACTACCTCAAGGGTACACAACAAAGAGGTAACCATCAAACTTTGGATTCATATTATGCTAGTACTTCAAATACACCTAATAGAGAGGAGAATCAGCCTGTGAAGCCTAGATATAATAGACCTTTGATGTGCTATCGTTGTGGTGAGTATGGCCATATGCAAAATAGGTGTTCCCTTCCGGAAGATGCACCTCCTTGTCAACATTGTCCAGAGGCCAAGGATCATTATACAAGACTGCCCCAGAAGCCGTCCTGCTCCAATCCACATGATTGCAGTCTTTCCACAAGAAGAAGGTATGACCACTCAGTCTTATGCCGTTTCATCCTCTGCAATGCCCATGATGACTAGAGCTAGGCAAACAGCAGCAACCCATAGAGAGGAACAACAAGGGATCCAGGATAAAGAGGAGGAAAAGAGGTCTCGGTGGAAGGGCCAAGCAGAAATTGAAGGAGCCTATGAAAGGATGGCTACTTCTCTGAGGGACCAACCAACAACTCTACAAGAAGAAACTCATGAGGTAAATATTGAACAGATCTTGAAAGGTATTCATCATAAGGTTAGTCTATACGAACTTATAAGGATGGATTCAAAAATAAGAAGTGACTTATTGAAGATTATACACTCTGCTCACTTGGTCCAATCACCCAGTATAGATGGTTTCATGGTTGATTTTCCCCCTGCACCCTTGGCAGACTACCAAAGCTCAAGTTTATCTGTTTGTATAAAGGATGAAGCTCTCATAGGTGTAATCATAGATGGAGGCTCTGGTATCAATTTGATGCCGGATTTCACCATGAAGAAACTAAATTTGAACCCCACCAAGATGGCACCATTCACAGTTACACTAGCAGATCAATATCGGGTTGCGCCTCTTGGCATTATTGAAAAGGTACTGATGATAGTACAGGGTTGCCACTTTACTCTAGATTTTATTGTCATTGCACTTCCACAAGAGACTTCTTACCCTTTACTCCTAGGGAGACCTTGGTTGAGGCAAGCAAAAGCTTTGCAAGATTGGGGGAAAAACAAACTATAGATTTCCACAAGCGCCAATAGCCAACTGCAACTACATTTGGAAGAACGATTTGACTCAAGGAAAACTACTGGGTATACTATGGATACTGAGGTAATGCCCTCTCTACCCGAGGAAGAAGATACATTATTGAATTGGATGATGGAAAGTGCGGAGTGTTGCACAGTGGAAATCAATGAAATAGAGGAAGAAATTGTAGATGAAGAAGTTGCAGAAAAAGGCCATGAGATCCACAAGGAATTGAAGAATAAGAGCTTGCAGGAGATTACTAATGTTCGAAGGGCAGCAAGCATAGAGATTTCAAAACAAGAAGGTTATGGGCCTGAAGGCCCAGAAGATCTCCCCTTTTCGGATATACATTAAGGATGGATAAAAGAACATGTTGCGGAATATAAGCTAAAGTCCACTCCTACATATAGTGGAGATGATTTCTCAAACAAGACTAGTCCTGAAACATTGGTTCAAGAAGTAAATCTAGGGGATGAAGAGAACCCTCAAGTAGTCCATTTGGCCTCTTGGTTGTGGCATTATCCTCCTTTACTAACAAGGTAACTTCTTTGCTTTTTGCTTACAAAAGTTTCTTCGCATGCTCCTACAAAGATCTAACAGGGATACCCAAAGAGCTTGGGTTACATCGGATACCATTAGTTGAGGGAGCCGTGCCCGCAAGAAGTAGGCCATATCGACTCAATCCGAAGTATGCAGAGGCAGTAAAAGCGGAAATTACAAAACTAGAAGAAGCAGGTATAATTGTTCCAGTAGAACATTCTAGTTGGCTTTCTTCGATGGCTATTGTGCCCAAGAAAAGCACTGGAAAAATAAGAGTCTCTGTTGATTTTCGTGCTTTGAATAAAGTGACTGTTCAAGATGGATTTCCTCAGCCCTTCATAGAGCAAGTACTTGAGGAAGTAGCTGGTCACACTCTGTATAGCTTCTTGGATGGTTTTAGTGGCTACAATCAGATAGTGATCCATCCTCGTATAGGGACAAAACAGCCTTTGTTACTCCCTGGGGCACTTATGTCTATACCCGCATGGCTTTTGGTTTGAAGAATGCACCAGCTTCATTTAATAGAACAATGTATCTGATATTGGGAAAGTGGTTAACAACCTTTCTCCGCATTTTCATGGATGACTTATCACTAATTTCAGGCACAGATAGAAGAGCAGCAGTTCAAGATTTCCATGATCATCTGGAAAATCTAAAAGAAATTTTTGAGCAATGTCTCAAAACAGGTTTGAAATTGAATCCTGATAAATGTCAATTTTTGGTCACCAAGGGTACTCTTCTTGGTCACATAGCATCTACTGAAGGGATAACCGTTGACCGTGAAAAGGTTACTGCTATTCTTTCTATGCCAATTCCACAAAGCCCAAAGGAAGTGCAAAGTTTCTTAGGCCATGCAGAATATCACATAAGATTCATTCGGATGTATTCAGAAATAGCTAAACCCTTGTCAAGACTTACCAGTAAAAAGGTCCCTTTTTCATGGAGTGTTGAAGTTGATAAAGCATTTTGTGAACTAAAATTGAGGCTATGTACTACTCCACTTTTAAGTGTTCCTAACTGGTCATTGGAATTTCATGTGCACACAGATGCTAGACTTCATGCTGTTGGTGCAGTTCTAGCTCAGCCATCATCACACAAAGTTGACAGACCTATCTCCTATGCCAGTAGACTACTCAACCAAGCAGAAAGGAATTACAGTACAACAGAAAGGGAAGGGTTGGCTATTGTTTTTGCTCTTCAAAATTTTTGGCATTATCTTCTTGGTGTACATTTTATAGTTATATCTGACCATCAGCCCTTGAAGTACTTGATAAACAAGCCTAGAGTAGCTGGAAGGATTTGGAGATGGTTACTCCTGCTTTAAGAATTTAATTTTGATATCGATATTAAGCTAGGAAAAGAGCACTACATGGCAGATCAAGTGTCCAGGACTGCAATGAGCAAAAAGGCAACGGGTATTAATGATGAACTGGTGGATAGCAATCTCTTCATGGTAGCAATTCGGACTGATTGGTATGATGGAATTCTCCATTTTCTCAGTACTGGAAAATTCCCAGAACACTTCACACCTATAGAAAAGAGAAGATGACTCCTCGAAGCCAAGGCATATTCACTTATAATAGGGAATTTATATAAATACTCTCAGGATGATATTTTGAGAAGGTGTGTTTATCGAGAGGAGGTAAAGCTTTTGCTAGAAGCTGCACACAGTGAAGGACATCTAAAGGGGGAAGAATTGGCTTACACAATCATCCACAAGGGTCTATGGTGGCCTCATATTTACAAGGATGTGATCAAGTTTGCTAAAGAATGCCACATCTACCAGAGGTGTGCTCCTATGCCAACTAGATTGAATTTCCAACCATTAGTCATATCTAGAGGATGGCTCCCATTTGAACGCTGGGGTCTTGATTTCATAGGACCAATTAGTCCAACTGGTCAACCTCGGGGTAAGAAGTATATTTTGATGGCCACATGTTATGCAACTAAATGGATAGAGGCTAAAGCAATTGTGGATTGCATGGCCTTAACAGTAGCTAAGTTCTTGTATAAACGTATTTTCTCAAGATTTGGTTGCCCACTGGAAATCACTAGTTATAGAGGCACACATTTTGTAAATCAATTGCTCCAATTTATATTTGACAGGTACAAGGTTTTTCATAAAAAGTCATGTGCCTACTACCCAAGGGCAAATGGCCAAGCAGAGAGCTCCAATAAGATTTTGATCGGGTTGCTGCGCAAATTATCTTTTGATCATCAAAGCTTTTGGCCACAAGCGTTGATCGGGGCAATTTGGGCTTTCAGAACTACAAGGAGGGGAACCACTGCTGAGAGTCCATTTCGCTTAGTATATGGAAAAGAGGCATTAGCCCCATTTGAGTTCATTATAAGAAAGGAAATGGGAATCAAAACCATAGAAATTGAACCTCCCATTCAGAGATTGGTGGCATTAGAAGAATACAGAGAAGGGGCAATGCAAAAACTTGAGGTAACACAAGAAGAGCGCAAGAGACTGCATGACAGGTATCTGAGGTCCCATGAAGTTCAGGTAGGATCCATGGTCTTAGTGCATCAGGTTCCAGCAATTTCAACCAAACTGGCACCCAAATGGATAGGACCATATAGAGTGATCAAGGTATTACCACATAGCGCACTGCATCTGGAGGATTTGCAGGGTAAAAGGATTCCGCTGGTCAACATCTCCAGGGTAAAGAAGTACCTGAATTAATGATAAATTGAAAGGACTCCAACCACTATACATACCTCATTTTCATTCAGTATTTGCAGACTATTTCGTTTTCTTTTCAAATAAATAGGTTGTACCCGCACTGTGCAACCACTTGATGTGGGGGTTTGTTGTGTTCCCCTCTATCTCTCTCTACCCCCGCCTTCCCCCTTTGAACCTACCCCTCCCCTCTGTTGACCCCGCACCACCCCACCCCTCAGCCCGCACCACCCCGCAACCCCCCTCCCCTCCCCTCATCGCCCCTCCCCTCCCCTCACCACTAGCCCCTTTCTCTCTCTCTCTCTCTCTCTATCTATCTCTCTCTCTCTCTCTCTCTCTCTCTCTCCCCTCTCCGTCTCTCTCCTCACTCCCCTGCCCATGGCCCCAATGCCTCTCACCCCGTCTCTCTCTCTCTCTCTCTCTCTCTCTCTCTCTCTCTCTCTCTCTCTCTCTCTCTCTCTCTCTCTCTCTCTCTCTCTCTCTCTCTCTCTCTCTCTCTCTCTCCCCTCCCCTCCCTCTCCCGTCACCCTCACATCCCTCCCTCTCTCTCAGCCCCCGCCACCCTCAGCCCCCCACCACCCCCCTCCCCTCAGTCCCTCGCCTGCCCCCTACCTTCCACCTCTCTCTCTCTATGTCTCTCTCTCTCTCTCTCTCTCTCTCTCTCTCTCTCTCTCTCTCTCTCTCTCTCTATCTCTCTCTCTCTCTCTCTCTCTCTCTCTCTCTCTCTCTCTCTCTCTCTCTCTCTCTCTCTCTCTCTCTCTCTCTCTCTCTCTCTCTCTCTCTCTCTCTCTCTCTCTCTCTCTCTCTCTCTCTCTCTCTCTCTCTCTCTCTCTCTCTCTCTCTCTCTCTCGCCTCCCCTCCCTCTCCCGCCACCCCCCACATCCCTCCCTCTCTCTCAGCCCCCCGCCACCCTCAGCCCCCCGCCACCCCCCTCCCCTCAATCTCCCCCCTGCCCCCTCCCTTCCACGTCTCTCTCTCTCTCTCTCTCTCACTCTCTCTCTCTCTCTCTATCTCTCTCTCTCTCTCTCTCTCTCTCTCTCTCTCTCTCTCTCTCTCTCTCTCTCTCTCTCTCTCTCTCTCTCTCTCTCTCTCTCTCTCTCTCTCTCTCTCCCCTCCGCTCCCCACAAGCCTCCGCCACCCCCTCTCCTCCCCACCCCGCGGCCCCACACCCCACCCTCGACCTCCACAAACCCCTTGCCTTGCCATCCCCACACCCCCCCGCCTCTGCCCGCCAGAGCCCCTCTCTCTCTCTCTCTCTCTCTCTCTCTCTCTCTCTCTCTCTCTCTCTCTCTCTCTCTCTCTCTCTCTCTCTCTCTCTCTCTCCCCCTCCGCCCCCCACAAGCCTCTGATGCCCCCTCTCCTCCCCACCCCGCGGCCCCACACCCCACCCTCCATCTCCACAAACCCCCCGGCCCCGCCATCTCCACCCCCTGCCTCTGCCTGCCATAGCCCCTCTCTCTCTCTCTCTCTCTCTCTCTCTCTCTCTCTCTCTCTCTCTCTCTCTCTCTCTCTCTCTCTCTCTCTCTCTCTCTCTCTCTCTCCCCTCCCCTCCCTCTCCCACCACCCCCCGCATCCCTCCCTCTCTCTTAGCCCCCCGCCACCCCCCTCCCCTCAGTCCCCTACCTACCCCCTCCCTTCCACGTCTCTCTCTCTCTCTATCTCTCTCTCTCTCTCTCTCTCTCTCTCTCTCTCTCTCTCTCTCTCTCTCTCTCTCTCTCTCTCTCTCTCTCTCTCTCTCTCTCTCTCCTCCCCTCCCTCTCCCATCACCCCCCCATCCCTCCCTCTCTCTCAGCCCCCCGCCACCCTCAGCCCCCCACCACCCCCTCCCCTCAGTTCCCCGCGTGCCCCCTCCCTTCTCTCTCTCTCTCTCTCTCTCTCTCTCTCTCTCTCTCTCTCTCTCTCTCTCTCTCTCTCTCTCTCTCTCTCTCTCTCTCTCTCTCTCTCTCTCTCTCCCCCTCCCCTCTCTCTCTCTCTCTGTCTCTCTCTCTCCCCTCCGCTCCCCAGAAGCCTCCGCCACCCCCTCTCCTCCCCACCCCTGTGGCCCCACACCACACCCTCCACCTCCACAAACCCCCCGCCCCGCCATCCCCACACCACCCCGCCTCTGCCCGCCAGAGCCCCTCTCTCTCTCTCTCTCTCTCTCTCTCTCTCTCTCTCTCTCTCTCTCTCTCTCTCTCTCTCTCTCTCTCTCTCTCTCTCTCTCTCTCTCTCTCCCCCCTTTGCCCCCCACCAGCCTCCGCCACCCCCTCTCCTCCCCACCCCGCGGCCCCACACCCCATCATCGACCTCCACAAACCCCCTCGCCCCGCCATCTCCACACCCCCCCGCCTCTGCCCGCCAGAGCCCCTCTTTCTCTCTCTCTCTCTATCTCTCTCTCTCTCTCTCTCTCTCTCTCTCTCTCTCTTTCTCTCTCTCTCTCTCTCTCTCTCTCTCTCTGTCTCTCTCTCTCTCTCTCTCTCTCTCTCTCTCTCTCTCTCTCCCCTCCCCTCCCTCTCCCGCCACTCCCCGCATCCCTCCCTCTCCCTTAGCCCCCGCCACCCTCAGCCCCCCACCACCCCGCTCCCCTCAGTCCCCCGCGTGCCCCCTCCCCTCGACCTCTCTCACTCTCTCTCTTACTCTCTCTCTCTCTCTCTCTCTCTCTCTCTCTCTCTCTCCTCCCCTTCCTTTCATGCCACCCGCCGCATCCCTCCCTCTCTGTTAGCCCCCCCGCCACCCTCAGCTCCCTGCCACCCCCCTCCCCTCAGTTACCCGCCTGCCCCCTCCCTTCCACGTCTCCCTCTCTCTCTCTCTCACCCTCTTTCTCTCCCCCTCTCTATTTCTCTCTCCGTCTCCCTCTCTCTTCCCCCGCCCTTTAGCCCCCCTCAACCCCCTCCCCCTGCACACCTCAGCCCCCCACACCACTCCGCCCCTCAACCCCCCACACCACCCCGCCGCCTCACACATCCCTTCTTCCCCACCACCCCCTCCCCTCAGACTCTCACTCTATCTTCCCCCTCCACCCCCACACTATTTAAACCTCCCTATAGCCCAACTGTCCACTCAAAACCCTACTATGGTGTGTGGTGGTGACTTGGCTAAAGTACAGAGAGCAATATGCCTTTCCACGGTGTGTGCAGAGGTGCTCTCTGGCATAAATTTCAAGCTTGAACTTATGAATGGTAAGAGAACATTTGTCCATTGAAGGTGAAGGCCTGAAGGAAGGGGGATTCTCAGAAGCACGTGAAGATTTGGCTGCTCTCGAGAAGGATTATGAGGTGATTGGAGAAGAAGCATGAAGGAGATGACCCTTCCAACTAAGGAATTCATTGGGCCTGGATTGGTGAGGTTAAAATCAATCCTCGACCCTCCATTTCTCACACTCAAGGGGTCATTCCAATATCACGGACGACATAAAATGAGGGTCTCAGTTTACAAGTAAAAAGGTAAAAGGTAACTGGTAAAGGTAAAAGTGGAGAAAAGATTGTTGCCGCCAACCATTCCTGACGACTACCTATTTGTGAGGACCCAATTCAATTTCCTGGCCTACCCCTCCAATGTTGGGTAATCAACCGGCGCATGATCAGTGGACGTGAGGAATCGGCAAGGCCCTCTTGGCCTATTTGGAGCCTATAAAAGCAATGGATTTGTGTTCATTTGGGACATTCGGGATTCGTATATACACATTTGCATACGTACGTGTAGAGTCCTCTCTTGGCACTTTGTGGCTTCAAGCCTACTGTAGGAAGTCACTCTGTGGTGTGAATATAGAGCGTGGGCTTCCTAGTGGAGGGCCAATAGCACTATAGTGTGAAGAGAGTGGTTTGGTTGTCATTCTGTGTGAGTCAGTGTTAGTTTTATGCTCTGTTCCTTAGAGCAGTTCTCCACCATTTGTATTGATCAATGCTGGTCTGCATATAACTGCTCCATTGTACTGACCGGAAGAATCCATTGTATTGATGTTGTTTAGTTCTCGAGTGGCATGTTAGCCCTGAGCATGAACTTTTGAGCAGCACTTTGACCTATCTTGTAATCTGAATCGAACTAAGGAGTGGATGGTCTTCCTTTATGATCATTTTGTCATTAATATTTTCTTGAGTATTTACAACTCTGCGCAATCATTGACATCTGGCTGCTCACACAATTGTTAAAGGGTATACTTCCCTAAAGAGAACCCCCCTTGAGTAGTTGAAGTACTGCAGTGCTTGCTGCTTGTTTCTGTTAAAAGTAGATATCCCAGTACCTCCTCTATAGACCTTCAGCAACCACTCATGCAACATATTTTAGAGAAGCACTATATGATGTTAATTTTGACTCATATAACCATTTACATGGTAAAGCTCCATGCCCTTTAGCAAAGGTACTAAATGCCAAGTACAATTCTTTTGAATAGAGTCCAATTCACTTCTTGTGGCATGCTTCCAGTTGACATGATCCGACCCCTCATACCCTCTTTGTAACAAGAAGGCTCACCAACATCTTGTAACATAACAAAATACAAAGCTAGAATGTATCTATCACGTGGATGCAAGAGACATGTTGAATGTCTCAATGGTTGTTGAACAGGAACATTTATAGAATGATCTAACTAGAGATCCTCTTGAACATCCCTATATGTAGCATTCTTAAGCATGATAACTATAGAACTAATGTCCTCAAACATCACTACTCTCACTTCAACCTCCGTAATGGGCTTTTTATGCATCTTAGAATCATATCACAACACTACTTGTGATCACTCACTGTGTGAACTCTGAGACCTGGTCTTTGTGTACTATGTACTTTTGTGTTTCTTGAAGGTGTATATGTAGCAACATGCTCATCTCTGAAGCTTAGGTTCCTACTACAAAGGCATCGTTGGTAAGCTCTCCAAAAGGCAAATATGGTGTGCTCTATCACCATTGCAACACTTCATGAGACTAGTGAGAGAAATGGCTTAGGAAAGCAACTACATAATATATATCAAAATAAGTGCTGACCAAATAGAGTAAAGAGTTGCACAACTATTTGTATGCATGTACATCATTGTGCTGATGTGTATCCTCAAGTATAACCTTTTTGACTCTCTAAAATGGTGTTCTAACTTAGCATTGCGAATCCATGTTTCCTCCTAAAAAAGGTAAGACAACTACTCTAAACCAAGAAAATGCCTTCATCTAATTTCTAAAATTTGATGCCAAGAATAGTGAAATATCCAAGATCTTTTATTGAGTACTCAAGATGTATCTACTAGATGAGGATTTTGATGTATTCATCTTGTTATACTATAAAATTTAACTCTTCAACATCAAGAATGATGATAAGGACTCATTAATTGTCTTGATAAACATAGAGGTGTGCATAGATAGAGCTTTGATTAAATTTGTTGGCATTGAAAAAATTGTGAGGAGTGGTATAGCAAGCTCATGGGGCTTTTCTTGATGCATAGAATGCTTTATTTATTTTTTAAATAGGATTCTCTTCGCATTTTATTAGAAATCCTTCTAAAGTTTCTATATAGACTTCCTCTTGAACTTTGCAATTTTAGAAAGCATTATTGGAATCAAGCTCCTAGATTGTCCATTAGAAGTGAACACTTAGTGCCACTACAATTCTTGTGCTTGTTAAAAAGGTATCCCCATAATATGTTCCATGTTTCCTTATATCCTTTGACAACTAATCAGCCCTTGTATTAATCCAACATAAAATCTAATCTATACTTCAATTTCGAAATAAATTAATTGCAAACGACTTGATGTTTTCATAGTTCTCTAAAAATTCCCTAAGGCTTTTGCTATATACTACATTAAACAAAACTTGGATATCCTCTTCCAAATAGCGTTGGCCTTGAGCCCTTTTATAAATAGAAGGGTCTAGAAACTCGTGAAGTTTAGGCATAGATGCATAGATCGTCAAGCTACTTTGATAATATCTATTGTTTTTCTAGAAGTGGTTATGACATTAAATATTGCTTGAAAAAAGTGATTTTTGAAAACTTTTCTTCGATGCCACTTTGTCCCCCACATAAGACTATATGGGTGAACTTGAATGTGTTTGTTTGAGAGTTAGAATACTTGTAGAAAATGACATCATTATTAATAAGATGATTTTCCTTATCATAATATCTATGAACCTAAGACTTTTCAATAAATCCAATCAAGAGAGTCTTCATAGAATTAGAAGAAAGTTTTCATCTATCTTCCCCAGGCATATGAACATACTCAACTCTAGCAAATGCTTTTAAATAATTGACATTGGGCTTCTCTCCTAGTAAGCGGCAAAACGTGTAAAATCATTAGGGGAAAAATGAACCCACCATGGGCATCTTAAATGGAGAAGTGATTATGAATGGAACAATGAGAAGAGGATGATGCAAACAGTCTAGTCCTTAATCACATAGGCTGGCCATAGGCTTTCCTTTTTTCTTGAGTGGTCAAAGAGGAGCAAACCACACGAAAATCATGGTTTTCGTTATGTGAATGGTTTTGGAAATCTATGAAATTAATTAGAGCCCCTGGATTGTCTTGATGATTGAAAGGGTGAGATTAATGGAAAATTTCAAGGCAAGTTTGAACAAGTGCCCTTGGATTTGTATCTTTTCCCTCTTAAAAAATGCACCTTCATTTTGTGACACTTAGATTAGAGTGATCATCGCAGGGTAAATAGAGAAGATTTTAGATGTGCTCTACCTCCAATGGCTGAGGATCAAGATCCACTATTTCAGCTTGGATAATGCCTCAAAGATTAACTTGAGAAAGCGCATGCAAAATAAGTCTAGTGTATTCATCCATTAAAAGGTAAATATAGAGAGAGCGATTAAGGGAAATATAGAGAGAGCCATTAGGAGACAGTGTATTTCATAGGGCCACAAAGAGCCATGTGCATTACAACAAGATATACCTTCGCTTTGATGGAATGGGTGCCCAATGTCGCATTCCTTGTGCACATGCTTGGAAACCATCCTTCATTAGAAGAGACTTTGGCAATTATTTACCAAGTTGAGATGTTAAAGCTTCGAAATATATGAGGATTGTCTCAGCTTTTATCTTTATTTTATATTATTTGGTGAGGTACGTCGGCGTAAAACAGATATCTAAATATTTGGATATTTGAAAGATTTTTCGCCCTTATCAATCTTTTATATTATCTGTTGAGGTATATGGGCATAAAATAGACAGCGAAGTATGTTGAAATTTGAAAGATTCTTCTTCTTTCTGGTGCATACCTCTCTTAGAGTTAATTTATAAATCTTTGATGTTGTACAACAATTCAAAATATATAAACATCCATTATACATTTGTCCTAATTAGACAATCTTATATTTGTTTGAAAAGACCAGGATATGTTTTCTAATTTCATATTTTTGACAACCCGACGTTTTAGGGCGTATACGTATATATAAATGTTTTCTTTTGATTCCATAAACTTGCGAGATATTGATAATATCATGGGAGAAATATTCTCTCCGTCGATTCAACTACATAATTTTGACACACCTTCCTTATTCGTTTTCTACTTAAGCTTTGAACTTAATCCATAAACGTGACATAATATCTATACCTTGCAAGTAATATCTCATTTATAGGTCCACGTACCTTTGTTATTCTTCAGGAAACCATATGTGTATCTGTAAACGTGACATTTTGTTGTACTGAACACATTCAAAATCCTCAAGATCACTTATGCTTTTAAAGATGTAAGAATTTTGGCATGATTCTTTTGCATTCTCTCTGCCTTTTTAGAGATCAATATTTGATCCCAAATTGCAACTCTGCCTTGGATGAAAAACTTTTTGATCATGTGAATTCATTGTTATGAGTTTTGGCAATTATCTTTTATTTTGCTTGGATCATGATAATCGCTCTCAATCAATTCCTTTATATCTTCCCATGTAAATAATCTTAATGCCCTTGAATGCAAAACATCTTGTAGTCCACTAGATCTTAAAGTTTCCTTTAAAACCATGATCTATGGCCGCACAAGCACATCCTTGAAGGACCTAAAGAACTCGTTGAAGAGGCCATGGAAATTGGGACTCCTTTCCTCTAGTAGAGCATTAATAAGTTCTAGAAGTTTTGATTTCGTGACTAGCTCATCAAACTATGTCAAATTTTTTGACGAGACTTTATCTCATGTAACTCTTGAAATGGGAAACTTGTGTGGAGGTTCATCTTCATCTATACCCATCAATACTTGAGCTTCTAGCCATCAACATCTTGATTGATCTTGAGAACTATATATATATATATATATATAAGGGGTGTGTGTGTGTGTGCGTGTAAGGGGCTTCTACTAGTTGCTTCTACATTGGAAGCGCTGTGCCACGGAGGCTCTAGTATCCTTAGTTTCTTGACAATGCTCCAACTTTTCCCCTAATTAACGAAAGTCATCGGTTTATAGGACATAGCCACTCCTCGACGTTTCTGCCCACTTTGTTGGTAGTGTGCACTTGTTTTGATTTCTTGAAGTCCTCAAACGTGGTATCTGACTTGGCACCATTGTCTCATGCGAATGTAAAGTTGAAAGTTAACCTCGTAGACTAGGGGAGCACCCATTTACACAACAAACTTTCCCATTTTTTTCTTTTGTTTTTGAAAATTTTTCGTTCTTCAAAAGGGATAAAGAAAGAAACTACCTTGCGAATTTCTTAGGTAGTCCATTTTTTTTGTGATTTTCCTATTCCTAAAAACAAAAGAGAAGGCGCACTTGTTTTTTCATGAAATTTTAAGACAAGAAGAAAAAGAAAAACAAAAACAAAAAGATAGGAAAATTAGGGAATGAAAAATAGAAAGGATCGAAAAGGTGAGCATCATATGATATATATATATATATATATATATATATATATATATATATATATATATATATATATATATGTGTGTGTGTGTGTGGATGGGCTCAATTGTGGTTAAGGTACAAGTTTCGTCGAACATGTGCGTGAACATGTAATAATTCATTCATTTATGACTTATTATAAAGGCAAAACGTGAATAATATTTCCACCATCCAACACGTCAACAACATTCCCAACATCCAGCACGAAAAGCTCGATGTGCCTTTCGGAGGGCACTTTCTTGCTAGGAAAACGGCGCGCGCGCACACACACACAAAATCTATATAATTCTTTAAAGCCAAGTCGAGTCAGACATCGCCCTTCGCAAGGTAATATATAATGAGCGCATGCAATAATTGTACTGCTTTGAACTTGTGAGTCCCAAAAAAACGGCATATAAAGCAGAAATATATTGAAGAAGAAATTCGGCCGAATTTTTTTATTTCTTACAAAAAAGAAATTTGGCCGAAGTTCGATTTTCATGGCCTTGAATATATTGAAAAACAACTTGTGCTTTACAAGTGAAAAAAATGGTACCATGGGAACCTCCGTATCCCACAAAGCATGGGTAGATGTTCGAAGCATCACAAGAAAAGAGTTGCGCAAAGGCATCTAATTTCAATGGTCTAAAATCGTTCCAACAGTAGATTGATCACATTTGATTACTTTTCAAAGCTTGTGTATTTTCGTTAGGGAGAGAGAGAGAGGGGTCGGTGAAAGAGGGACAAATAGAGACAGATAAATGGAAAAAGAGGTTGAAAATATGAAAGTTATAGTCAAATATATGGATACAAGAAGTTCGGAGATCAGTCAAAAATACCGAAGAAGAGACTAGGGCTAGTTTATAGATGTTATCAACAACGAAAAAGGATTCTTCACAAAACATATAAGAGACTCTCGTAATATATATCCAATATCATATAGGTCATGAAGAAATTTCATAATATTTCAACTCAAGTAGAAAGAGAACAATCCAAAAGGAAAACAATTATTTCTTTTTTTTTTTGCGGGGCGGGGGGATCTTAAAGAAAAAACGAAATGCCATTTTCCTCAAAATCTAAAGTAAACATATAAAGATAAGAAAGTATAGTACTAACACTAACATGTCCACGTATTATCTAAAGTTCTATTGTTTGAGTAGTTTTCTTGTTTTGAGTAACTTAAACAAAAACAAAATACTTTCTTCATGTAATTCTTGCTAGATCCATGACACGGTAATACAAATTTAAAATACTTTTCTTTTCACCTGCATAAAATCTTCTACAATCAGTTCTACAATGAATACACATTGTTTTTTCATTGTGTAAAATGGATCTCCACAACGCTATGTTATTGGTAAAATCAGATTCGATAACTTTGTTATTATTACCAGCCATTAAGATCTCAATGTATATTTCAGTTCTCTGGATGCATTTCATATATTAAACATAGGTACGATAAAGATCGGAATCCGGAGAAATTATGATATCTCTTCCAAGTAGAATTGGCTCAGTTTTTCACAAGATAATTTTTATAGAACCTTTTAATCTAATGCTATGTAGGGAAACCATAGGTGGCCCAAATGCCTTACGCAGTCGTCCTTATCAAGACCACCTTGAACAGGAGGGTGAGAAGTGGAGGTCTCTGAAATCTTTAAATCTCTAAGGAAACCCAATACATTGTAGCTCAACAACCCCAATCCTCAATGTACTACCTTTTGTTCTAACTAAGATCTTAGATAAGCATTACAAAGAAAACATTTGGTGTCCTTGTGTATGTATAAAGATTTGTGTATAATTGATTAAATAAAGTTAACGCATGTCAATATATATTAGAAACGCGTGTCAAAGAAACTTGACAGACATTTTGCTCCTTACATATATATGCGGGCAATATGTAAGATATAAAATCTTTGGATGTTCTTAGCTGAACATGTGCGACAATATGTTCTGAGGTTTCCATGCATGATTGATGTGAAGGCTTTGAAGTGAAGCCCAAGACGCTTGGGGAATCGTACACAATGTAGGAGGAGGGTTTCCATATGAGTGAGATTGGGGATTCCCCTCCATACCTATTCTTTCTTATAACGACGATAGGAGGCAAACAATTTAAGCAAACAATCTGTAATAGGGCCCTACTTATCTGGTGATGTTTCGGAGACTTTAAGCTTCACTTTGGATAGGAGTCAGGACCCTACGTATCTGTAATAGGGCCCTACTTATCTGCATCCGTTAAATCAAACGTCTAATATTTCTGTCAACTTTAAAGTTATGTGTTACGCTTGACTTTGGATAGAACCCTACTTATCTGAAATAGGGCCCTGCTTATCTGCATCCGTTAAATCAAACGTCTAATATTTCTGTTTCCTTAAATTCGATGCCTAATATTTCTGTCAACTTTAAAGTTATGTGTTAAAAAATTTCTGTGTTTGGTGATATACATAACCCAAGAAAAAAACTCATATTTTATGATTCTGTCAACTTAAAATAACTTCCTCTTTGAAATAACGTTCTAAGCAATTTCAATGCACAACTATAGGCTTCTAATGCATTTAATTTTGAAAGTGTCTTTCTTAAAGAATACGGAGTGAACATTTCTATGGAATATCCTCTCTTCTTTTTATATTTCCAAGTAAGGGTATACATCCCATTGTTCTTCTTACTATATCGTTTTTCCAATGACAGGACATACTTATTTATGAGATAAGTAGAACCATTACAGCTGGATATATTTTACTTTCCAATGTAGCTAAACAGTGCATGTGTACTTAGGAACTCTGTCCTTAGCATTAGTCGGTATATCGATTTAAATACTACTATTGAGCAAAATTGGGGCTCTACTTGGCTATTGATGTACAACAATGGCTTCCACTATTTTGCTTATAACGTAAGAGTCATAATATTCATTTGAAGATGACACTTGAGGGATATAACTCTTTTCCTTGGAATTGGATGATTTACGCATCTTTTAGTTTTATTCAATCCACGTAAATTTGTTCTTCCGCTAAATCAACCAGATACCGATACTGAGGAAAATATATAAATAGACGTTTCAACTTTCATCGCTATCCTTGAGTGCGACATCGCAAAAGACATGAAACTAACTTTTGAAAATATATAAAAATCCTTTGTCAGCTTTAAAAATCACAGGACTTTAATAGGTGCTGTGCAAATCGAGACCTTTTGATGGAAATCCTTGTAGATGGTTCCTACAAAAGAATGTTTATTCTTTCCAAATAATGTATTGTCCCTAATCGATTTTTTCCTGGTACATCAAACTTGAGAACACCGACTCTCATTCTGAAAAGACTAAATGCATCATATAGGATGAATTATCAATTACATAGATTGTCGAAATAGCTGGCAACGGGTTGGACGCATGTGGCTCCTGAGCTTTGGGACATCTAGTCAACATTGTTTGAGACTATACGTTTATTTCTATTCCCTTGCTACCTAATCCTTTTTATAGGGATGTGATGAGCTTTTCTGTATTCCCTCGTCACATAGTTCAGAAAATTGGATGCCTTCTATGCAACCAAAACATGATGTTACTATGAAGACTGGTACTTAGTATCTATGTCATTAGTCCCCTAGCAAAAAGGCCATTGACACTAAAATTGGATGATAAGGTTTTGAATAATACGTATAAAATTGGATGATGAGGCCATTGAATAATACGTAAAAAATTGGATGGTAAAATTTTGAAATGTATTTTTGATGGATAGAGTATTGATAGTATCATCCATTGCCTAATAAGGATTCTTTCTTAATCAAGATGTAGTATTTGTGGAGGATGCAGTTCAACCTGTACTTTAATGTACAAACAAGACGTGTATAACATCAAAGTATATGTATGTATGTATGTAAAGACACAATGTATGAATACTATTTCCACCATCCAACATGTGAAGAACATTCCCACCATCCAACACGAGAAGACCGATGTGCCTTCGGAGGCCACTTTCGAGGTATCACAATAAGTGGGTTGCGTGAAAGCATCTAGTTTCAATGGCCCGAAAACATTTCAACGGAAAACTCATCACTCTGACACATGTATGTCCACTAGCCCACAAGAATTACTTGCTCAGTTTGTGTTCTATTAGGAAGCCAAAACAACGAGAAAGAGATGAAAGAATAGTTAATGTTAAATCACTCAAAAAATTATCACATAAAGATATTGTTTTTTATTTCAGATAATCCATGCCCACGTTTGATCCATATTGATTTCGAGAGGGTTTCTAACATCCTTCAGCTCTTTCCGTTGAAAGATATAGAGACATATAAATGGAAACAAAGGTTGAAGATATGAAAATTACAGTGAATTATGTGGATACTAGAGTCAAGAACTACCGAAGAAAAGACTATGGCTAGTAAAGAAATGTCATCCACAACGGAAAAGCATTCTTGACAAAACATATAAGAAACTTCGATAATATATATCCAGTACCCATATAGGTCAGATAAAAATTTCATGGTATTTCAATTCAAGTACAAAGAGGACAATATAAAAGAAAAGCCGTTTTGGGGGGAAGAAAATCTAAAAGAAAAACAATTTTCTCATTTTGCTCATAATTTAGCCTAAAAAAATAAAGATAAGAAAGTAAATTATACATACAAGGTCATGTCATATGCAAGCACTCAGTATTATCAAGCGTTTTATTGTGTTGAGTAGTTTTTAAAGTAAACTATATAAACAAGGTCATGTCATATGCTAGCACTCAGTATTATCAAGAGTTTTATTGTTTTGAGTAGGTTTTTTTTTGGGTATTTTAAACAAAAACGAGTTACGTTTTGCATGTAATCCTTGCTGGATGCATGACACGGTAGCACAAATTTTAAACACTTTTACTTTCACGTGCAAAAAATCTTCTATAACGAGATCTACAATTACACATTATCAATTTCTTGTGTAAAATGGAACTCTAGAACGCTATGTTAATGATATATATTTAAAATATAATCATAGTGCACGCACCATACGCGAGTTGTTTAAGCACTCATATGAGGCAAAGAATGTGCATTCAATTCTTGTAGGTTGCTGGTCAGTGTGTTTAGTTTACTCTTTTAATGTATTTTGGGTTGTCGAAAGTAGATGCCTTTGGGTAGCCTTTTTATTATGATGACTCGACAATCCAACCTCTACTTTACGGAATAGAGGGTAGTATTCCCTTCACATGTACAATATGCCAAATTTCTTGTTTGAAAAAATAAATCAAAACAAGTGAGATCTTTGAATTCTCCAACTCAATCAGTTTATCATTCACCCTCAAATTTCACTTTTTTCTTGTTCATAAGATGAACACTCTCACATGATCCAGTAGCGTTTCGAAGTTCATTGGAGCTCCTATGAGACCCAAATATTTTACATATTCAGTCTATAGTCTCCATTTAATTTGGTAGTTACAGAGCATGATAATGAAACTTAAGCTTGTAAATCAAGACAAATCAGATTGGAAAACTTTGTTATTATTACCATCCATTAATATAGCAATGTATAGTTCCAGAAGAGCTTACATCCCACTAAGAGCTAAATGGATATTTAAGTTCTCTAGATCAAAAAGTGTGGAAAACAAGCAAGAGTTACTTTGGAATCTCTTGATATATTTCATAGAATTGAGACAGGTCTGATAAAGATCGAAATTCCAAGAAATTATTATATTTATTCCAAGGAAAACTGGCGCAAAATTTCACAATTAAATTTTCATACAAGATTTTAATTTCGTGGTATGTCTTACAAAGGCTTCCTTATAAGGATCGCCTCGTAAAGGAGGATAAAATGTGGAGGTCTTCAAGTTTTAGTTGAAATTTCTAAGTCTCTAAGAAAACCCAAGACATTGTAGCTCAACGACCCCAACCCTTAATGTAGTACCGTTTGTTCTAACTAAAATCTTAGATTAGCATCACAAAGAAAACATTTTCGTGTCCGTGTGTATATATAGATTTATGTATAATTAATTTATTGACGTAAAATAAAGTTAACGCATGTCATAATATATATTAGAAGTGTTTGTATGTTCTTAGTTGATAATGTGTGACAATATTCTCTTAGAGAAAACAACCTCAGGAAAGCCATTTCGTCCCTTTTGTGGGGAATTGCTCCTATTGCATGCAAAAATGCAACCAGGAAATAAAGCTCTAGCGAAAGAGGGATGTCTCAAACTATCAATATGACGCTGCTCTATCTGTCCATGAGGATCAGTTGAACTTTTTGAAAATCACGATCAAAAGTGTTTTTAGCTGGCATTCTTACCCTTCATTTTTTTCTTATTTCATTGATAGGCGATGCCCACGTTTGATCGAAATTGGTATCGAAGTCTTGGATACTAGGGCTAGTCAATAAATGTTATCCAAAACCAAAAAACATACTTTAAAAATCATATAAAGACCTTTGATAATATATATCCAATATCCATATAATAGGTGAGACAAAGATGTCATAATAATTCAGCTCAAGTAGGAAGATGACAATCCAAAAGAAAAGCAATTTTGGGGGGGGGGGGGGGGGGGGGGGTGGGGGCGATCTAAAAGAAAACCAATTTTCCCATTTTTCTCATAGTTTAATCTAAGAGTGTTATTGTTTTGAGTAGTTTTTTTATAACTAAATTAAACAAAAATGAAATACTTTCTGCATGTAATTGTTGCTAGATGGATGACACGGTAATACAAATTATAAACACTTTCATTTTCACGCGCATAAATTCCTCTACAATCAGTTCTACAATAAATATAAATTATTAATTTGCTCTCTAAAATGGATCTCCATAACGCTATGTTAATCATAAAATTTGAAAATCTAATCATAATGCACTCCGATAATCTGGTTGTTAGGCACTCGCTTCTTGAGGTAGAGGTTATGTATTCAATCCTTGTAGGTTGTTGAATATGCTTGGGCCAATGTGTTTAGTTTACTCTTGTAATGCATTTGGATTGTCAAAACTAGATGTCTTCGAGTAGCCTTTTTCTTATGATGATTCGACAATCTCACCTCTACTTTATGAGATAGAGGGATTCACATGAGTAGTATTCTCTTCACTTGTACAATGTATCAAATTTCCTCTCAGAGAAAAACAAACCCAATCATGTAAGATCTTTGAATTCTCCCATTCAATCAGTTTATCATTCATTAAAACATCATTTAAGTTTTGGTTCCCTCAATTTCCTTTCCTTCTTGTCCATAATATTGAACACTCCCAAATGATCCAATAGCATTTAAGGGTTAATAGGAGCTCCCATGAGTCTCAAATACTTTCCATATTCAATTGATAGTTTCCATTTTATTTGGTAGGTACGGAGCATGATAATGATTCTTACGACTCCAAATCAAGAAAATTAGGATTGGATTTCTTTGATATTACTACCATCCATTAATAGCGCAATGCATAGTTCCAATAGAGCTTCTATCTCACTTTGCGTTGAATGGCTATTTGCGTTTTCTAGATGAAGAAGTGTGGAACGCAAAAAAGAGTTAGTTTTAGAGCTTTTGATATATTTCATAGAATAGAGATAGGTATGATAAAGATCCGAATTTGTAGAAATTATTATAATTGGCCCAAGTTGTCACAAGTAAATTTTTATAGAACCTTTTATTTTGGTATGTATGGAAACCCTAGGTCGCCCCGATGCCCTTCAAAGTCTTCCTTACAAAGAACTCCTTGAACAGGAGGACGAGAAGTGGAGATCTTCAAGTGTTTATTGAAATCTCTAAATCTCTTAGGAAAACCAAGACATTATAGCTCAGCAACCTTTTGTTATAACTAACATCTTAGATTAGAAACGCGTGTCAACGAAACTTGAAAAACATTTTTCTCCTTATATGTATAAGCGGACAATATGTAAGGAAACAAAATTTTTGGATGTTCTTAGCTGAACATGTGCTACTATATGTTCTTAGATTTCCAAGCATGATTATTGTGAAGGCTTTGAAGTGAAGCCAAAGAGGTTTCGGGAATCGTAGAGTATGTAGGAGGAGGATTTCCATGTGAGTGAGATTGGGGATTCCCCTCCATCCCTCTTCTTTCTTATGCCCTACATAAAATGAGTCTAAAAAGTTCTGTCAACTTTAAAGTTATGTGATAAAAAAATGTTGTGTTTGGTGATATACCCAATACCAAAAAGTCAGATTTTGTGATTCTGTCAGCCTTAAAGTTCTGTATTTCCTACAGGAACTTTGAAGCTGGAAATAATGTCCTCTTTGATTGATCGTACATCGCCCCACATATTTAATGCCGTTGAGCTGATCGCCCTTACAAAGTCACGTTCAATAGATGGTCAAAAACCTCTGCTCACTATTTCCTTAACTGTCTTAATACGTTTTGTCTTGCTAGTGGCTCGGTGGTCAATCATAAAAAAACTGGTTTTTTTTCCACTGATAACAAGATTCCTCAGTGTGTTGTGACTGCTGGCTGTGAGATCATTAAGAAAGGCTCCATTTTCAGGCTGTTAGGTATACCTATGGGTTTTGGTGTCTCTTATGAGCAGAGATGGCAGTGGGTTCTTGATAAATTCAGATCTAAAATCTTCAAGTGGAATGATATGTATAGTAATTTGTCTCAAAGAACTTTTACCCTGAAGCATTATATCCTCCCCTCTTTGACCTACTTTCTCTCCTGTTGGAGGCCGAGCAAAAAGCAGATTGGTCAGGTCATATCTCTGGCTAGGAAGTATTTATGGGGAGGATCTAGAATTCCTAAAGTTGCTTGGAATATTTGTTGTATGAAAAAGAGTGAAGGGGGCCTTGGTCTCATTTGTCCCTCTAGGATGGCCACTCAAATGTCTGCCAAGTGGATTGCTAGAGCTGTTTCCTCCAATGACTACTGGGCGTGTTTGATTAAAAGAAATATCAATAGTTTCAGAGTCAAGAACAACAAAAGCTGGGTTGGTTGCTCGCTTTGGGATGTGGTCTCTTCTCCTGTTGAGTTTGTCCCTAAGGGTAGCCAACTGATATGTAATTTTTGGAATGCTTGGATGACAGTCAAGTCCAAGTACATCCTCCCGATATGGTTTGCTAACAATTTTACTTTTATTGTTCAGGACTCCATTTGGCTGGGCTGGTCTGAAAGGAACAACCATCTGTCCTTACCCATCAGATGGAATAAATGCAGGAAAAAAGGATTTGCCCATTGGCAAGACTTGATAAATGGAGGTGAAGTGCTTGATGACAATGTTATTCTTGATTCTGATGGGTTGTCTGTGTTCTGTAAACAGATTCTTCTGGATAAGAAGGAGCAATTGCAGAAAAAGTTGGAGATCAACTTGTGGAAGAAAGTGATCACTCTTCATAACATTTCCTGTGATATGCTAAGCTCCTTCAGAAGGAATGTCATAAGTGTAAAAGAAATCTCTGGGAAACTCAACAAGAAGTGGGATCTGCAATGGTCCCATTTACAGTGGAAGTACAGATTTCAGTGTTGCTGGGCCTTCCCTATCTCCAACAAGCAATCTTGTCTAAATTGGCTAATTCTTCATAAAGGAATTTGGACGGGTAGTCATGCTAGGAAGTATAAAATTGATGCTGGTCTCTTTAAAACTTGTGATAAAGAAGAGGATTTGGAGCATTTGTTTATAAAGTGCAAATCTGCTGCAAGATTTTGGAGCTGCATATGGTCATTCAGTCGGTTACAGGGTCTTAAAATTCCCAGTTGTAAGGAAATCCTTATTGGTGAATCTTGTGGTCTTGACATTCTCCTGTGGCAGATTATTAGGAATCATTTCTTCTGGTCTATATGGAAAAACAGAAACAATGTCCTTTTTAGATCGAATAGCAAAGACCACTTCTTCTCTTGTATATTTGGGTTGAAAAAAATTCTCAACCTTTGCCTCACTGCCTGTCAAAGTACTCAATCAGTCCCCCTGAGTCCCTTTGATATCATAAAGAAAAACCAGTTTAATGCTTGGAAAGCTAAGCTCCTCCCTTTGTACTCCAAGTCCAGATTGGATTTGATTACCTTCCTTGGTGATTATGTAAGCACTATACTTGGGTGATCCTGGTCTGCCCTCCCTGTCTGGGGAGATGTGGCAGCTGTTGTATTTTATTTTTTAGCATCAATTTTATACTTTCTGTTGTGCTTCAAAAAAAAAAAAAAAAGCACAGATATTCCATGTTCGAGAAGGTACGAGGCGACAAAACGAAACGATAAAGAGTAATGAGGATCGTCTCACCTCTACGCTAGCTGTCGGACAAATATCCACCTCAATCACAAGTCATCGCACAGTCTGCCTCTGCCGTGCAAATGGGTCCAAACGTTTGATTCAAGAAACAATAGTGTCGGAAAAAGAAAAGAAAGAACTTGTTCTTTCAATCCATTCCAGCAAAGGAGATTAACCTTCGTCTGAACTTCCTCTTTGAAAGAAAATCAAAAGGAACCGAAGGAAACCTGGTGGTCATTTCGTCCCTTTAGTGGGAGAAAGCTCGAGCGAAAGATAACGCTATTCTATCTGCCCATGATACATCTGCTACTATAGCGAACATCCTGTCAGTTTACCTTTTCGAAATCATGATCGAAAGTTTGTTGAGCTGGCATTATAACGTGCCTTAATAACAAGCCTGGGAGTTCATTTGGGAACGGAACTTTTCAGTAATAGGAAAATATACTTCAAAAGAAAGTTCTATGCAATTTCAATGTGTTTCGCATACTTACAGGCTCCTAATGCTTGTCTTTCAACTTACATCAGTCTATTTTTCATCAGCAGGTAAGTTTTTTTTTT